>VWZN01019303.1:83085-104755 GCA_013396955.1 Regulus satrapa | reverse complement strand
AAAGAAAACCTCCAGTATTTTGGCAATTGGCTCTGCCCTCTTTTACATATTTCAATTCCATCTTTTGGAAGAGCTGTAAATGTTTCCTCCTATNAAAACCTCCAGTATTTTGGCAATTGGCTCTGCCCTCTTTTACATATTTCAATTCCATCTTTTGGAAGAGCTGTAAATGTTTCCTCCTATTTTTTTCCCCCCTCCTTGTTCTGTCCTCAGCTTGCTTGGCCGTGTAATTGCAGTGTTCATGTTACTTGCATGCATAGGAAATTATGTTCACAGGGAAGGGAACTTAAAGTCTTTCTCCTCCTTTTTCTCCTCAGCTTTAGGGATTCCCTGATAAGTGCTGGGAAGTGATAACGGGGTTGTGCCAGCAATAGTGGGGGTAACAGGGTTAGAGAAGGGACCATTCCCTGTGCTGGGCATTGCTGAGGCCACATCTCGAATCTTGGCCTCGCTTTGGGATCTCTCGTGACAAGAAGGACATTGAGGGGCTGGAGCATGTCCAGGGAAGGGAACAGAGCTGGGGAAGGGGCTGGAGGACATGAAGGGAGCTGCAGGAATTCAGCCTGGAGCAACTGAGGCTCAGGGGGGCCCCTGTGGCTCTGCACAACTCCTGACAGGAGGGGACGACCGGGGGCAGGATCTGCTCCAAGGATCAGGAACAGGAACAGAGGGAATGGCCTCAGGCTGGGCCAGGGGAGGCTCAGGGTAGAAATTAGGTAAGTTTTTATGGAAAGGGCTGCCAAGCATTAGTGGAAGCTGACCATGGCCAGCAGAAAAGAAAGGACACAATGTTTGTAATTTATTTACAGCACGTATTCCGATTCCAGAGGCACTGGGAGCACTTTGGGAACATCCTCTGTTGTAGAGCAGCCAGTGATATGTTGCTCTGCAGGTGGGAAAGCCAAATGATGGATCAGAAATCAAGAGTGCAAATGGCTCATGGCTGGGGGCTCAAAAGGGCTCCAGAAGGTGAAGGTCAGCTCTCCCTACAAGGTTACCTCAATCCTTGTCCCTTATTTGGTCAGTTTACTTAAAATATTCCTCTCTCTTCCCTGGAGATGCACAGGTGGACTCTACATGACAACACTGTGTGGGTTCTGAGTATCAAGCAATGTTTTTGGAGTTCTAAGGCTATACATACTCAGGATCTGTGGGCACAAAAAAATCAGGGAAAAAACCCTGCACCATATTTCCAGAATATTTTTTTTTTCCTTCCCATTTGTCAGGTGAACAAATTTGAATCATCTCAAAACACGATGGGATTTCAAGCTGATTTTGGTCTTTTTGTACAGGACATTTAGACTTACTGATCAAATTTCCTGTTTTATTTAATTTAAATGGTTAAAAAGGAAGATTTCTTTTTTCCTCCCCCCTCCAGAAATCTTCCAGTCTCCATGAAATTTTCAGTGGGAAACTTTTCTGTAGTGGAGAATGAAGTGACCAAAGAGAGAGAATGAGTCATGTCCCCTCTAATGTAGAAACTGGGGTCAACAGAATCCCATGGGATCTAAAAGAATCAGCTTTAAGTCCCTCACTGGCACAGCTTGGACTTGGGCCCCAAAAAATTCCTTTATGTGCCCCCAGAGTGGTGAATTCCTGGCAGCTGTAGTGCAAATATTCCCCAAATCCTCCTCAACCTGCCGTGGTGTCACTGCTGTGTTTTGGGGAAGGTTCAAACAGGTCCTTTCGTAAGCGGCTTCACTCCCACATTCTCCATCTGTGGGAAGCTCATTCCATGGCCTCATCCCTCTCTGGCAAGTCCGGGGAGGTTTCTGGCCAGCTCCGTGATGAAGTGGTGGATCCAAGGTGTTTGGATTTGCCCTTGGCCTCGGGTTCCCTGTGACGTCCTCTCCGCTTCCAAATTAATGTGCAATTTGGGAGGGTGAGAGTGCCTCCAGCTGCCAGTGGCTGTGGAGATGGGATAATTATCCTAAAGAAACTCCTGACAAGCCAGAGCTGGAAACTGTGGCCTCGATGGAAAGGAAAATCGTTGTAGCCATGTAAACATGTGCTGATGCCCTTCAGGACTTCAGCCCTGTTTTGAACCTATTTTTAACCTTGTTTAGCTTTGAAATTTGCCTTGGATTTCTGGGACAGAAGCTCGGGGTGCAGCAGAGGGGAGCTGTCCGTGGGTTCCATCAAATAAATGGAATAAGGAGGGAGCGATAAGGTAGGAGAAAACAGGTGATGATGGGCTGGACCATGGTAAAACAACACTTTATCTGTGACATTCAGATTAATTGGGAAAATTAATGGGACTTTTTGATTGCAGCATTGCTGTAACTCCCCATTTGTACGCTAGGTCTGATGAGTTTAAGAGCCAGATCCATTCTGGGTTTGTTTCTGGACAACGGCATTGGAACCCTGGATGTCAGATAGGCAAATAAATAATCTCCTCTTTCCTCTTGTTTTGAATTAAAAGGTCAATAACACCCAAAATTAACTGAGAGATACAAAACATGATGCTATTTAGTACCTATAAACCAGATTAAATCCATCAGCTTGGAAGAAGAGGGAATTCTCCTGTTGGTTTCTCCCCTGAGGCAAAGTTTGATTACAACCTTTTACTGAGACCAGAGAATTCAAATGTGGTGGCAAAAAGACAGGAAGGATCTTTGTAGTCCCAGACGGAGCAAAAAAATCAACCTAAAAAAACCCCAACCCCAAACTTCATCCTCAAAATTAACCAACCTGATCTTTTACCACTCAAAAAACAAGTGGGATTTGTTTGACCATATGAACCTGGTGGGTCCCTCCCAGCCCAGAATATTTTATAATTCCGGGATCTGATAGCTTTTTTTCAGGCTCTCTTTAAAATTACTCTCACCAAAAGCCTCTAGCAAAGGATTTATCTCATCTTTTAGCAGAATCCTGCAATAGATCCAAGGATTCATCCTCAAAATAAAAAAAATCCTGGTGGAGATAAAAGGAGTATAAAGGGAGCTGAGGGCACAAATGACAGGATTTTAACATGATGTGAGATAAATATCTTATTGTGCTAAGAATGTACCAGTTCTCTTCCATTTCTTCTTTCCCATCCTCCATGAAAGGTTTCCAGAGCTCCAGAGTGAAAGGGAAGAGCTGATGTTAACAACCTTGTCCTTCGCATTGGACCAAATTCCACGCCAGTCACAGCAGAGCTTTACCTAATCTGGATTCCTCTCACATCAGCCACATCTGGTGTTTTCCATCCTGCTTCCCTCTGGGTGGGGTTTATTCCCAGAGGAAGATAATCAAGACTTTCCAGCCTCATTTTCCAGCTGCATTTCGGCCTTTCAGTTTAGAAAGGCTCCAAATTCTTCCCAAGGTCTTTGTCAGAGCTTCTTCTTGTTTATTGCCACAGTCCAAGGTGACAGGTCTTTCCAGGCACCCTGATACGGATTTGACTTCCCCAAACTGGCGCTGCCTTTCCCGTGATCTCTCTCTCTTTCTTAACTCCCAGTGATCATTTGGGCTGAATTTGCAAACATGACTTTATGTGGCTGATGTCAAGTGCGAGTTCACCACACTGGAAAATGATGAATCCTCTGCAGAGTGAATGTTCAGGCAGGTCCACTGATTGCCTTGCCTTAACGTTGAATTTTCCTTAGTTCTTGTGACTCCTTAGCAAACTCCTGACGAGCCCGCTCAATGAGATGAAGAGATTAAATATGCTAAAGCATGTAAGTATTTTCAAAATCCAACCCACACTTGCAGGCAGAAGTCAGGTTGCGGTGTTTTAGGGGGGGCTGTGTCTCTCTCTGGTATAAAAACGTGCTTTTTGTAAGTATTTTTCCTCCTCTTGCTCATTTATTCAGACGCCCGGGACTGGGGGAGGGAGCGCAGCATTTGCAACGTTACAATTCTGTCCAAAATCAAATGTCAGGGAGTATCTGTCAACCTTCATTTCACACCAACTCGAGGCTGCAAGGAAAGATTTCTGCTCAGGATTTGTGGCTTGGCTGCTTTTCAGCCCGTCAGGAGCGGTGAGGAACCCTCGGCACTGGTCTCAAATGGGGTCAAAACTCCCTCGAGGACCCAAACCGTGACACTGTGACAGAGAAACCCTTCTGTGTGGTCACGACTGCGAGGCTGAGGGCACTTTCTGGAGGCTGAGGAAAGCTAAGCTGCCACGTGGGCATGGTTGATATTCCCAGCAGAGCTGATTTCTTAATCCCCTTGCCCAGTTATGTGATTCCAAGGCTCCTGTGCTTTACCTGGGAAGGCAGCCACACCTGAGCCAGGTCTAAGCATGCTGCAAGCTCAGTCCAAGGCAGAAATCACATCTCCCTTCTAAGGTTTCACTCTTTGTATGGCTGGCATGGAGAAGCCCGTAGGAATGGAGCCAATTGTCGTATTACATGGGGCCGTTTGTCCAAGAGGAATTTTCTTTGCTTTCTCCTCTTTCTCTAGGAAGTAGCCACAAACGTCCAGTGTAGGGTTACTGGGCCCACGCAAAAAAAAAAAAAAAAAAAAAAAAAAAAAAAAAAAAAAAAAAAAAAAAAAAAAAATCAGATTTTAGCAGCTATTTCTGGAATTACAATATTGTTTTGTCTTTTTTTTTAACTGAGATGACAGCAGCTCAGGTGTCAATTTTCACATCAGGGGCTGTGGTTTTTTTTCCCTAGGAGTTCAAATTTTTACAAAGATGACAAAATTACAGGGAAAGGTTTTGGGTGATGGAGGATCAAGTTCTTTTTACTTGGTGATAGAACTAAATATTTCTTTCTAAAAATCAAAGTTCAATAATTATTATGGTCCTTTTGGAAAAAAAGGAAAAAAAGAAGTTTCTCCCACAAGTCTGTGCTGGAGGAAGAGACCAGCACAAACTGAGGACTTTGCCAGGGTCTGTGAGGTGTTTCATGGAAGGGCTCTTGGGAGAGTGAAGGCTCAGAGCAGATGGGCCCCCGTTTTTAGTCTTCAGCACTTCAGGAAAGGGAAAGTTTACAGAGCCCCCAAAGACACCCCTCATTGCTGTGCCGTTTCTTGTCACACGAGGCGTTGTAAGGGTGGCATTTTTGCCGGATTCCAGGATTCTACACAACCCCAGAGAAACAAATCAAAGCCTCCTCTGCTTTACCCATCGTTGCAAAGAGTGTCAAATATGAGATATTGGTCTTATTGTGGCTCACCATTGCATTTCAGATCAAATGAAGATGACACAAGAAAAATGTTGACTTTTTGGAATGAGGACCACAGAGATGCTCCCAGAGCTGGAGTTCCTTGGACATGGATCCAGGCTGGGAGAGCTGGGAATGTTCCCCTGGAGAGGAGAAGGCTCCAGGGAGAGCTCAGAGCCCCTGGCAGGGCCTGGAGGGGCTCCAGGAGAGCTGGAGAGGGGCGGGGGACAGGGATGGAGGGACAGGTTTAGATTGAATATTAGTGGTTCTTCCCCGGGAGGGTGGGCAGGCCCTGGTACAGGGGCCCAGAGGAGCTGTGGCAGTGGGAGTGTCCAAGGCCAGCCTGGACAGGGCTTGGAACACCCTGGAGGGTGGAGGACACCCTGGTTGGACAGTGGAGGATGTCCCTGCTCCTGGCAGGGGTGGAAGATTATCCCACTGCTGTGGTAGCTCCGATTCTTCCGTAGTTTTCAGTATCAGTAGTGGAAAAGCAGCCCAGTGAAGAGGTGACTTTACACACATGAATTAAAACTCCTGTAAGACAACTCAGGAATATTTCTGAGGTGCAATTTTTGCTTTTGGCTTGATGACTCTGCTCGTGACATTCCCAAGTGCTTTGTCTCACACGTGTCACTTGAATTCTTCCCTCCAGCTCCCATCCAAAGCTGAGATGTCCTAATGAGGAGGGTGTTGGCTTTTGCTTTCCACACAGGAAACAAAAGAGCAGAGAAACACCTCTAACACAGGTGAGAGCTGCCTCTGCTGAGGCCTCTTCCTCTCCAAAGGGATTAGAACAGGACCTGAAGAGGGCAATGCTCCCAATGGATCACCCCAGGTTAAACCAGGATCAATCTGGCCCGTTTGGCATGGAGCAATCCACACTTTGGGAAATGGGGGTGAGCATGGATGCAAACAATGCCCTTTGGTTTCGGGAGTAATCTCAGTGCTCTGGAGCTGGGACAGGCTCCAACTGTGTGAGCTGCCTTGGTTTGTTGATTGTCAGGTTTAGTTTTTTCTCTCTTGAGCATTTTTCCCCTTCTTTTCCTTCCCTCTCCAGGTGAATCTCAGCAAATCTGACAACCCCAACACTCCCCACCCTCACTACCCATCCTGATCTGATTTAAATGCCTGCCACTGCTGCTGGTACCAGCACTGAAAAAAGAACTGGCTCCTGTTCAAGTCCCTCTGCTTTCCAAATGTTTAGGGATTTGGAACCCATACATGCAATTACTGTGTGTTTCTCGGGAAGAGAAAATAGCCAGCAGCTGTTCAGTGTCTGATCAATTATAGGTTGAGGAAGAGGAGTGGAGGAGAGGGGGGCTATTGGTCAGAAATCTGCACACAATTAGGAAACAATGCTGGGAATGGGTGCTTGGGAGATGTGGGAAGTTCAGACACCCTGGAAGTGAGTCCTCAGGCTCGCAGGGCTGCAGTGATCTCCTCAAGGGGAGAGGAAATTGCCTGCTGCAGGCTGTAGGTGAATTTTCTAAGGATTTGGCAAGGTGAAGGAGGAAGAGGAGCCAGCCCTAGTCTGGGAACATGGACAGTGGAGAGGGATGCTGGTAAGAGGGAGCCTTGGAGCGGCTTTCCTGCCCCAGCTGAGCACTGTCTTTGATGGCAGTTTAGACACCCAACTTCACCTCAGAGACCCAAATAAATGGGGACATCTTGGTCTGCACGGTAATTCCTGCCTCAGAGGCTCCATCCCCACACAGGTGCTGAGTGTCATGTGGGAAGGGAAAGACACACAGGGCTGGCAAATATTGTAAAGTACCTCAAAATATCTATTCCTTACAAGTTTTGAAGGGGATTTGAAAGAGTTAAATCCAGAGACTGGAAGGTTTTATAAAGGGCAGTAGACTCCCCCCCACCCTTTGTACAAAGGAATTCAGCCCAAAATCTCCATTTCATTTGGGGGTGAAGAAAATATTTTGTCTCGTATTCCACCTGTGGTGACTTGAGGCGATAATGGGGTGGTAGATCCTTCAGTCATTGGCATTTCCCAGCACCACGCAATGGAATCAGCAATGGCTGTGGTTGGAATGGACCTTGAGGATCATTTAGTTCCACCATTGCCATCGCAGGGACACTTCCCACTGTCCCAAGGAGCTCCAAGCCTCAATGTCCAGCCTGGCCTTGGGCACTGCCAGGGATCCAGGGGCAGCCACAGCTGCTCTGTTCCAGTATATTCCCTCTAACTCACAAGTCACGATCTGAGAAGCCTCTACTGGCTCAGAGCATGACTGAATGTGTGTTTGGATGATGCTCACATTCCTGAGATCCAGGGCCACCTCTTTCATGGATAATCTGTGTCTGAGAGCCAAAGGATTGTTGAACATTATCTTGTATCACAGAGACTCGGGATGAAACTGGAGGGAGCTGTTTGCTAGTGACTAAATGAACCCATACACCAAACTTTTACAGAGGATGTGGGTTCATCTTGAGTATGTCCAAAATTTTGACATATTTTAAGTATCCTGTCCATTGTTGACTAAATCTCAGCAGTGCCAGAGAAACTAAAGCTGCTTCCCCAGGATCCCAATGCCAGCATGGCTGGAATTGGAAGGGACCTTTGGAGGACACCTAGGCCAGCCCCCATCCTAAAGCAAGTTCACCTGGAGTGGGTCCCACAGGACTGCGTATTTTGTCCAGTTGTATTTTGACTCTCCAGAGGAGACTCTGCAAGGTCTCAGTGCTCAGTCACCCTCCAAGTAAAGAATTTTTCCCTCATGTTCAGATCAGACTTTCCCTCGGAGTCTGTGAAGTCATCAGTGATAAAATGAGCACAGGAGTTTGCATCCAGTTCCAGAGAATGAGAATAAATGGAAACCATTGGTACCACAGTGCAAAAATGAGAATGTTTTCAAAATTAGTCATTACTTGGGAAAAGGCTTGGTAAAACCTGATGGTTGAAAATGTGTCAGCGTGTGGTTACAGGGACTGAGATCTTTATAGCTGATGAATTTAATTGCATCCAGCGTCCAGAAACGTGATTCCATAGTCACATGAAGCTGCCGAAAAATGGAATCTGTCCCTCTTTCCCACAGCAACAGAAGCGTTTGGTAAGTTCTGCTCAGCAGTGTCATCACCATGGATACATTAAATGTTTGTGTTGTGACACGTGGAATTTTACCTGAAGTCTCCATTCCCTTGCAATTACATAAGATTATTTATCTTCATTAAGATTATTCATCTTAATTACATATAAAGTGCTTTTGATCAGGAACACCTGAAATCGTGACCAAAAACACTTTCAGTGCTTCAGAAAAAGAGGTTTGCCTTGCCCTAAAATAGATTTATTATCTCACCTAACTACAGTAATGTAAAATTTAGATGTTTAGTCAACAGAGCCCTCTGCATCACATATATTCAGTGGAAAAAGCTAGAAAGCATTAATCTGAACCGAAAATGTATGGGGAGAACCTTCCTATGGACATTCCAGTCTTTCCATTGTCTGGAGTCTTGCAGATGGTTGGTTTTGAATAGACATCCAGCTCTCCAATGGATCGGGTTAGGTGAGAATCCACCTTAATTCCAACCTAATTTCTTCCCAGGCTCTTTACGATGGAATTCATCCCCAAGATGACGGAGGAAATCTGCTGAACCAGATGTCTCCTTGGGCTACGTGAGAGCTCCAACGCATTTTCCCCCGGAGCCCCAGACTGGTGCTGAGCTCAGGGCAATAAAACGGGTCAGGCACGGGTTTTTTAGATTAGAGCTGCAATTGAATTCAAGCTGATTTCCCAGAACACTGAGAGCCCTCCTGGCTGTGCCAAGTCAAATTCAAAGGTCGTGGCTCCTGGTGCCTTTCAGATTAAACCCATGCTGTTCTAATGAACAGGAATCCCCAAACACTCAGGGAGCTCCAGACATTTATGGAATTATACCCTGGCTGCATCATGACAATGCAAAGGGAGTCAAAGATGAACTGCCCTCTCAGATATCCCAGATTCGATTTTTCCATGGTGCTGCTGGAGTTCCCACTCTCCCCAGCTGATCTGACACCACCTCTGCCATTCCCCTTCCCTGTCTCAAATACCACAGCTCCTATAGTCCTTCATTCCACCTGGCAAGGGATCTGAGCCTCCCTCCACTCCTGATCAGTGACGTGGGCTCCTCTCTTCCCCTGAACTCCCCACAGAACCAGCACCGGTCTTCTGGTCTCCAAACTTTTCCTTCTGGTCCTTCATCTTCTTAACTCAACAAGAACCATGGGGTTCAGGGAAAGACCGGGTGTGCTCCTCTTCAGTCCTCCACTTACAAATGAATTTTTCATGATCTTGGATGGATCTTGCTGCCAGAGTATGGAGAGAGTTTTCTGACCTCCAGGATTAGCACAGCCTGGAGATGCTCAATCAGGCACTTCTACAGCCACTAAAATTATTGTCAGTTGAGCTGCCAAAGCTTCCAAGGCATTCATGATGGGTTTTGCCGACAATTTTTTGTAGTTTGGGCCTAAATGAGTCTGTCAGAGAAGATTTGTTTCAAAATGCAATTTTAAATTTTTTTTTTCCCTTTTCAGCAAACAGAGATTGCAACTTTTTAAAACTAGATAATGAAATATTTTGGCTGAAGATGTGCTAGTAGACTCAATCAGTTGACCAAAAAATATTCTACTTTATTTCATGTTTCTTACAAAAATAAAATTGGGTTTCAGGAAAAGGCAAGTGAGTTGATTTCTTACCTTTTGTTATCGAAGTTGTAAACAAATTATTTTAGCAACTTTATTCAGAAACTTGCAATGACTATTTCTTCTTATTTTTTTTTGAAGGCCAGTCCATCAAAGCATAGGAAAAATCCACACCAGGTTTTTTGGATAGCCCATGGAGAAATGAACACCTCTGGAAGATTATTCTTCCCAAATTCTAATAGGTATCTAATATAACTAAAAAGAATCACCCTTTGGAGTTGTGCTTGCGTGCAGTGATTTTCCAGGAGCTCTATGCAACCAGGCCACGCGCTGCATTGACAAAAATCCCGTGGCATTGGTGCAATGCTCTTAACATGAAAAAAAGGTTTTTCTTCCAACGTCTTTGAAGCTGATATCCTGTGATTGCTTGCCTAGGAAAATTATATTAAAAAAATGCCAAACCTTCTCTGGTTGGTCAGATCCCAGATTTTCGTCCCAGTTGTCTTCTGTCTAAATTATTTCCCTGAGACATGTAAACCTTAGACAGGTGACATCTTCTCTCCTCACTTGTTTTACAGTCATGCCAGATTTGTAGATCAGGCAGAAAACACCCAAAGCTTTCAAATTCAGAATATTTTCTGGCTGATCTATTTTCCCCACAGAAGAGATGTGGGATATGTTGGGCTACCTTTGCTATCCAAAATCCATTTGATTAATTAAAATTCCCCCTGTAGCCTAATTTACTTCACACAGCACTTCAGGATTTTTTTCCATGTCCCCTTCCAGTCCTTGTGTTCTCCAGCAGATACTTCCACCAAGTTCTTCTTTGTTCTCCATTATTTCCATCCTTAAATAGAAAATTCCTACACCAAACAATGATTCCATTAAAAGATAAGAAAAGTTTTGTGTACCAAGGGTAACACCTGGGATTGCAGGGCAAAACTTGTCAAAAAGGGTGGAATTTTTTTGTTTCAAACCATACAAGCATCATGTCCCTACTTAATTCTTGAGGTTTCCTCTCCATCAGTGAATGCCCATCAACAAAGCTCCCATGTCTCCACGGTTCTTCTTCACTGAGCTTTCACCACCAATTTCTGCTTGAAAATATTTCTTTAGCTTGTTTCCTCTGAAAAATGCCTTTTTCTTCTAAAATAAATTAACAATGTAGCAACAATGAGTTCAGAATATTGTAGGCAGTGCCCAGGCGGGATTCATTTTTTGTTTCATTATTTTATGTAAAACACATGAAGCAAAATTTCATTTCCTTGGATCACAGGAAATTCTTTGTGTTTTGAAGCAGAAACATTTCTGTCAGAATGTGCTGAGATACAGAGAACAGCAAATACTGATTTGACTTCCCTGCCAAAGAGATGCATTTTTTGGCATCTTCGGCAAAAATTTCAACCTTTTTTCCTATAAACAATTTTTCCCCATTTTTTTTCTCACTTCCACTCTTGGAATAGCATTGGAATGAACTTCCCAGTGCTGGTGGAGCTCCTGAAGTGTTCCTCATTGAAGAGATGGTCAGACCTCAGTGAGAGTTCATTGGAATCTTTACTAAGGAACACAAGAAAGGAACGGCTTCAAAGACATCCATGTGGAATTGCGAGTTGAGAATGTGCTTCATTGAGATAAGTCCTTTATTCCCATAAATCCTCTATTCCAGTGAACACTCTGCTTCCAATATCCCCTTCGTTGATCAGCTGAGGATCAGCTGAGGATCTGCTTCCAATATCCCCTTCGTTGATCAGCTGAGGCATTGCAGGAGAAGGCAGAGGAATTGTCAGTGCTGGTCCTGTGGAAAAACGGCTGAGAGCGCGGTCGCGGTGCTTTGACCTCCTTTGGAAACCATCCTTCATTCCTGCTTCCCACCACACCGCCTGGGCTTCAGGGTTGTTCGGCACTGAGTGACTTCCCAGCTGTGAGACCTCAGCACTGATGTGTCCAGGCCAGAGCAGGGAATTTGAGGGGAAAAAAAAAAAAAAAAAAAAGGCACTGGAAAAAGCAAAACACCTCCGGAATTCACCGGCACTGCTTCCCGGAGCGGCAGTGGTTGGGTCTGGTAGGGAAAAGTTTTGCCTTCTAGCCAAATTCTGACTCAGCCTGTCCCCATCTTTGTGTGCCAAAACCAATCAGATCAACCTGAAACCGCTTAAATTGGGGAAGCATGGAGATATTCCAGCCAGGATCACTCCAGATAATCATAACAAACTCCCCCCCTCCCCCCTATTTTTAGTGATAACCAGTCAAGGTTTGTTGGGATCCAGCACTGGCTTCAGAGATGACATGGAGTGGCTCAAGAACGGAGAAAGTTGGTGACATAAAATGGAATAAGGATTGTTCAAAGCTGTGTTTTCCCCTTGACATCTGGATTAAAACCTTCAGACCTGAGTGCAAGTCTGAAACCCCTCTAAAACCACGACCCTGGAGTTAATTGTAGACAGCTTTGTAGGATCCTTAGTAGAAAGTTTATCTTCCTTAGTAGAAAGTTTTAGCTTGGACAGGACTCATGGGAAAAGTAGAACTTGCCTCTGGGAGCAATAATCTATTTATATAATAAGTGTTAATGAACCAGGTGATGGCACCTTTTAATTTGAGCCATGCAGGTGTCAGTGTCCATATTCTCACCAAAGCAAAGTATTCCAAGATCTCAGTTTAATTTTAGAGATTCTTTATTTCACCCACAGCGTTGCAGCTTTCTACCCTCCTTATAAATGAAATTTAATTTTTCTCACTCTTTTTTTCTGTAGCAAAGTGTGTTTTTTCCCAATGTGTGGAAACTCAATTAGGATTTTTTTTTTTTTTTTTAACTCACACTTTTGGATTATTGATACTGAGGAGACAATTTTTGCCTGACCTATTCTGCCTAAGAAAGTTCAATTTGGCTTTTCATGCTCAGTCAGAAGAATCAGGTGAAGGCAGAGCACATGAACACCAGAACCTTTCTAGTTTGTGGTTTAAGATAAACTTGGAACGGCCATAACATAAATCCAGGGAATTTTTGCTGGTGGAATTGTAATCTGAAAAGAAAATTGAGGCATGGAAATCATATTACCGCTGTCTTTCCCATGCACGTTCTCAACGCTCTTTTATTTCAGAGTTTTTAACTCTTGACCTCATGGCAAATTTATCCCTAATTTAATACTTAAGATGTTTAGACCATTAGGTAAAAACAGCATTGTTATTTAGGTTACGTGTTGGAAGTCACAGTGCCTGGAAAGAATTCCACTTTGTGGTTTCCAGGCTGACTCCAGAAAATTAGAATTGCAGCAAGGCCATCCATGGAGCTCAATTTAAAACAAAAATCCCAACCCCAAATCCAGACTGAAGCAAACCTTAACAGCGCAAAGGTTTCAACATTTTTGCTTCACTTCATCAACATTTGTTACTTCCTAAAATAACCAGACAGGTTAATTGTGTGAAATATATGTGGATGCACAGATATTTCACACATAAATGTGTGTACAAGTACCTGTGTGGGTATATATCAATTTTTCCCCTGTTCTTCTTCATATCAGACTTCACCACGTGGCACTAAAGCCATCATTTAATGTGGAATTCTGGAGCTAATGGAATGTGGAGAATGAGCTCTTGCTTTCCTATTGGTCACCAGGCTCCCCTTTAACTGCTGGGGGAACACCAAACCTATAAACAGGTCTGTGACCATAGAAACCCCTAGATCAACTTTTCAATTTCATCACAGTTAAATAATTGGCTTAATTTTTTCTTTTTTCTGTACATAAGACAGAAAAAAAATCCTGGCACATGTGTTCAGATTAAAATATTGTCCAAACATGTGTATTAGGGTTCAAAATTTGGATGGAACTCACAAATCAGGTCATTTCTCCTAGTGGGAAATGCCAATTTTTCTCTCCTTGCAGGCATTAGTAGCTCATTGAGATACAAGTCGAATTTAGAGCAGAAAACTCTTTTATCAGTGAATTTTTCCACTCATTTCCTGTTTTAGGGCTGCGTTCACAGATTTGCTCCCCACTCCTATTGAATTTTTCCCATTCACTTTCCCAGCTCTCTACACACAGATTGTGCCCTTATCCAGCTGAGTTTTGAGGGTCTTTTTTCATTAACCCAGCTGTAATTTCCCTTTGTGCAACTCGTGACTGTCCACCCTCATGCTGCGCCTCTGATTAGCTTCATCTCATCCACCCAGCCCATTTCTGATTTCAGTGGAAATCTGATTCAAGTAATGCTTAAGTTGCTAAACCCAAGCTATTCAGTTTGTCAGTATTTGACAGAAATAACTTTGTTTTCCTCCCCACGTCCCAGCTACCAGAGAGGTTTTATAGCCCTTGACACTTTTGCCTTCATATTTGATACATCACAAGAGATGCACCAAGATAAAGTAGGAATATGATCCACTCTCCATCAAAAAAACCCCTCAAATCTGATTTCCCATTGCTGTGCCTAGAATGAATCCTTTTTACCAGCTGTCATTTTGTTTCCAGTTCCTGAACCCTCACCCAATCCTCCGTCTTTCCCAAATTTGATGATGTTCCAGCTTCCACACTTTGCTCAAAGGTAATCTTCCTATTAAATACAAAAATATAACTGCTTGTCTTCTAGCTTCACCAAGATCTTCCATTGCTGCCTCTTTTTTTTTTTTTTTTTTTTATGTTTGTTATTCACACAATCATCTCCTTTCTTCCATAACTGAATATTCAGCTTTATTTTGATGCCTCAAAAAAGGAAAAAAAAGGTCTTGGCTGTGGTTAAACAAGGTCGTTGGAAGTTGGTCTAAATGTCATGGAAAGCTCCACTGATTTCTGCAGACTCTGGGTTAAAGTTCACATTTAGAACTCTCATGATAACATATTGATCAACCTCATTATCACCACAGACCTGATCAATTATTTATTATCGGTAGTGTCTGCTGTTCAACAGTGCTGCTACGTGACCACAGACAAGATCCAGGCCCTGGAGTGACCTGTGGAAAAGCAAAGTAAGGGGCAGACTTTGCCCTGGAGAAGTTACGAGCAGAGCAGAGGACTCAGACAATGAAATAGTGACTTTTTCCAGTGTTGGCAAAATCAACTTTACAGCAGGAATTTGTCTGACTCCCTGTGTACCTTGAATATGCCCTGGAATATCAGAGCATGGAGGTGTTGTTCCAACAGAAATCCTCATTTATTATTTACGTAAATAAAGAGGCGCCCAAGGAGACAATGTTCCAGTGGGAAAACTTGATGCCAGTAGAAATTCCAGGCTCGTTTGAAGCACTAACACTCTGGATAAAGAGCAGCTCCTTGGATCTTTTCTAGGACATGGATATTAGGCTCAAGCATAGCGTGATTAAGGAATAGCCACAGATCTGCCCAAATTTCTACTTTGAAGGGGATGAAGTACATCCACTGCCACCAGTATTTTTGACTAGAACTCCTGCTGGCTACCAAGGGGGACCAGAATGGCTGGAGATGCCCAAATTAAATGTCTGATGAACACAACTTCCCTCTCCTTGTATCTCCCTGGAGTCCCAGCTTTCCATTTGTGCTGGTTTGCCATCAAAAATCCAGAGTTGCCCAGAAAAGCAGCACCAACGTGGCCCTCTCAGAGAGGAGGCTTTGCTCTGGAGACAAAATTTCCTCCCTGGTGATCGTGTTGCAAACAAGTTCTGCCTCAGAGACTCAGGGCACAAAGAACAAAAAGGGATTTGAGCAGCCAGGTGGTGGGAGAAGGGAAGTGGAGGGAGGAGGGGGCTGGAATGGGAAAATGCAGAAACAGTTTTAAATATATGGAATCTGCAATTGTATTTCCCCCTCCTTCCCCTCCCAGAGCATCTTTTTTGTTTTTGTTTTGTTTTTGTTTTTTGGGGGTTTTTGTTTTGGTTTTTGTTTTGTTTTTGAGCCCAGATTAGCTATTCCCCCTACAATGCTTTTTCATAAAGGGATCAAGCCCATTGTTTATAGAATTTGCTAATAACAGCCTCAGTCTCTCTGTCACAGCAGAGTGATTCAATTACAAGACTGGACAATAAAAGCTCAATAAAGAAACTCAAATCCTTATTAAATTCTTTTTTTTAATTATTATTAAAAAAAAATACCCGAGCGGGCTAGGATTGCCAGATTGGGAATTTGCGTGGAGCAGAAGAATGATATGATCTCTCTGAGTAGCACGGTGCAAATTAAAAGAGGTTTAGCGTTAAGTGTTCATGGCACAAAAGCAATTTTAAGTACCTGCAATCAGCTTAGGGTGGCTAAGCCTAAATATGTACAAATCGTGTAATAGGCAATATCCCTGGCAGTACCACGCGGAGCTCCCACTGCTGTGTGCTCCAGCCCTTCCCCAGGGTCCCACCACAGCTCCCTGGGAGTGGGAGTGGGAGTGGGAGTGTGTGGGACAGCCTCTGTGGGGCTTGTGGGCCACCTAGTGTCCTGCTGGTGACTAAACCAAGGGTTTGCTTCTCCCTCCTGGTGGGGCAGGTTGGAAAAAAGCCCAAAAAAAACCAAACAAAAAACCCAACAATTCAATGGCCTCTGTTGGCACAAAATGGGACAGAGAGAGGCAGAGTTTGCTGTGCCTTCCTCTTGTCTGTGCTTTGCTTGGAGGTTCCTTCATGGAATTTGGTTTCTATTGAAACCCTTCTTCCGCTGGGAAATTCATGATTTCCCTTGAAGGTCATCTCTATTTCTTGTTACCTTTGCTACCCAGAACGTAGGATTTTTTGGGGGGTTGGGGGTTTTGTTGTTGTTGTTGTTGTTGCTTTTTCCAGCCTGGCACAATTAGGTTGTAGGGTTCTAGAGTGGTTTGGGTTGGAAGGGACCTTAAAATTCATCTTGGGACACCTTTCACCACCCCAGCCTGCTCCAAGCCCCAGTGTCCAGCCAGGCCTTGGACACTGCCAGGGATCCAATGACAGCTACAGCTGCTCTGGGAACTTGTGCTGGGGCCTCCCCACCCTCACAGGGAAGGATTCCTTCCCAATATCCCACTCTAAACCTCTTCTCTCTCACTTTAAAGCCATTCCCTGTGTCCTATCCCTCCATCCCTTGTCCCCAGTTCCTCTCCAGTTCTCCTGGAGCCTCTTTAGGCACTGGAAGGTGCTCTAAGTTCTCCCTGGAGCTTCTCTTCTCAGGCCAAACAACACTTTTCAAGGTCTAAAACCCTCCCCATCATAAGAAAATTTTGTCCTGTGGAAGCCCTGAGAACCCATGACTCAGACCCATCCTAACCCTGACTTTTTGGCAAACAGTGGGAATTTTTTTAGTTTCCCATTGCAGTCTGTGATTTCCAGGCTTTGCTGACGCTTCCTCTGAATTCTTCCAGCCACCCTTGGATTCATTTCCATCCCACCCTCTGGTGCCTGCCTTGCCACCAGCCTGGCAGTAAAACCCGATTTATGACACAGGACAATAATTTACAGGAGAAGACGTTGTGCATTTGAGGTGTATGGGATGACTCCTGCTTTTAGCTGGTTTTATGGCATCCAGTCAGGAATGGCCCCAACAGGACCATTCCGTGATCCTAAAATGTTTTTTTCAAGGTCTGTATTGACAGGACAAGGGGCAGAAATTATAAACTGGGAGAAGTTGGGTTTAAATTAGACATTGAAAAGAAGAATTCTTTTTATGATGAGGATGGTGAGGCACTGGAACAGATTGGCCAGAAAAGTTGTGGATGCCCCATCACTGGAAGTGTTTAGGGTCAGGTTTTGAGCAACTTGGTCTAGCAAAAAATGTCCCTGACTGTGGCAGAAGGGCTGGGCTTGATATATAAAAATCCCCACTCATTTTGTGATCCTTTAATTAAAAAAAACCCCAACCCAAACAAACCCAAAACACAACAGTGGGAGCTGGTTGCAGCTGAATCCACCACTGGATGAGGAAGCAGCGACAGGCAGAGGACAGCAAAGCTGCAGAGCCCTCCCTGATAATATAAATAATGAGGAGAACATGACACTGCTGCTGGTCTTTGGGAGGCAGATCATCACCCAAAATTTACTCTGTCGCCACAGACCCCTCTGTGGGATTCATCCATCCTTAGCTAATTGCCCAAAATAGATGGGATGAGTGCCCTCCTGAGTGACCTTTCCCTGACAAAAGCAGGAAACCTGGCTTAAGGCAGGGGCTTACATTTGAAACGGCTGCAGTTAAGGGAGATTAATTCTCCCCTCAGCGCTCGGGCTGAGTTAATCAGCACAGCTCTGGCTGGCAGCTCTGTGATGAAGACATGTGGAGCGTTCACCCCATTTTTGGGTGGTGATTTATGATTGCTGGGATAAACTGTGCTCCCAGGAGGAATACAGAAGCTCATCAGAAAGGTGCTTCAGTGACTTTCTTAAAGAATTGAGCAGAATGAACGCAGGTTTTTAATTCTTTGGAACAGAGGCCCAGAGACTTCTCAAGAGCTGCATTTGGGTCCTGCCTTTGTCACGCTGTGAAATGTTGGGTGTCCCCGATTTTTAGGGATAAAATGGGGTGTTCATTCCTGATGACAGCAATAGACACACTTGGTTTGGAGTTTTCCATATAAATTTAAACATTAAGTTGTTTATACGTGTATGTTTAATGTTTTTAATTAAAATGTTGAGTTGTATCCTGGGTTGAATGTCTAAGAGTAGAGTAAGTTCTCTCAAAGTACTTAAATCTGCTCACGGTTCATGGGAAAATGGAATCAGAATATCCTGACTTGTAAGAGACCCACAGAGATCATCAAGTCCTGCTCCTGACCCTGCACAGACACCCCAACAGTTCCACCCTGCGCCTCCTAAGGGAGCGTGTCCAAATGCTCCTGGAATTCTGGCAGCCTTGGAAATGTCACCATTCCCTGAGGAGCTTGTGAAAACCCTTTTCCCAATACCAGCTTGGGCTGGACTTCCAATTTTTAGGTGGCCACCCATAAAAGAAAAGTGAAGCCTTTGCCTTTCAAGATGAGGAATGTCCTGAACCTCTTATTTTCTGTCCTGATTTAAGAAATGTTTGGAAAGAACTGTAACGGTGAGGCAAAGGTAGAATTTTACCCCCATTAAATAAATATGAATTATACAGACTGATCAAACCCAGCCAACTGCTTTGGACAATATGAATTTTCCCATAGAAACTCCTCCAAAGTGGAATGAATTTCCAGGCTCGCAGACATGCAGTTTTTAATTAAGAGCAAAGCATTTATTAGAACGGATGAGAGCACTAAATCTGACCAAAATGCCTTTGAAGCTCCCAGCCCCCTGCTTGATTCCACGGACTTCCCCTCCCTGCAATGCACCGTGGCTTTATATTTCACAGCATCCATAACATGGATTTATCAAAGGTCACTATGGCAACACCCAGGCAATGCCAGACAAATACGGGGCCGAGCCTGGAAACAGCACAAAACAAACTGAACTCGCCCCGTTCCCACCCAGGCTGCCTGTGGCCCTCCAGCCCCAAATTTAGATGGATGCTGTTATTAATCCTCCAGCCCGTATTACCTCAGCCGAGGTGGGAAGGCAGGAGAGGGATATCAGGGTTGGACGGGCCCAATAATTGTATTGGCACGTGAGAATTCTGGGAATCGCGACCTCCCCGTGTTTGGCTTGGCTGGGTTTCCATGGAAATAAGGGCACTTGCTGTTGGTTCCCTGGTTTATTACTAAGCCTTGATTCCTAGGATTTGGGGAGGGGGTTATTCCCGTTTCCTCGGGAATTCCGGGAGCTCTGCATGTATCGTATATGTGAACCTGAACTTGTAAATATGAATAAAATATAAATATAGACATAACTATAACAATTATAAATAAACATAAATATATAATGTATAAATAAAAATATAAATGTATATAATATAAAAATATAGATGCATAATATATGAATATAAAAATAAATATCTAAATATCTAAATATAAACAATAGAAATAAAATATTAAACAATCGATAATATTTAAATATTTAAATACTCAATAATATTGAAATTCCACATATTTATAAAACATAGATAATATATTTTATAGCAGTATCAATGCTAGTATTAATATAATTAATATTAAATAGCACTAACCATACTGATTATACATCATACAATGCATGTATTATACACATATGAATATATAATATTCATATGTATTGTGCGCACATATTTACAAAATATGTATATATCACATATAGAATAGTGCATATAATATATATTATATCAATATCAAATGAGGCACTCAGAATAACAAATCCCTGACAATGAAATGCATTTTCAGAAGTGACACAGAACTTTAAAATAGCTCCTTCCCTAACAATATTTAAAGTCGTTCTTTTGGAGGTGCCTAACCACAACTGAGTGTACTTTTATTTTTGCTTTGTTTTCCTCGTTTTGGGAAACAGAGCACATTTAGGATCTTATCCCTGAGAAAGGAGAAAAAATATCCAGAAGGTGAAAGAATTCAGACCATGTTTTTCTCTCTATTTTTGTCTAATTAGTGGGGTTTTTTCCGCATTGCACACACAGCCCAACACACACACACACATTTAGGTGATAAAACACCAATGAGCAGCCAGGTGCAAAGTGAAACTCTCAGTAATTAAGATAAGCCAGAATAAAAACAGCTGATGAAACCTTACCTTTCTCCCTTTTATTGCCCATTATCTTCCTGCTTAATGATCCAGTAGCCTCCTATATTTAAATGGGAGCCTCCCGTGGTGAGAACCATACCCAGATAGCAGCAGAATTCCTTATAAAGTTGGACTTTATTGTCCTGAAGTTGCTTCCAGGAATATTTTCTCCCCATATTTCAAAGGTTGCTCTAAAGACAAAACAGTCCATCTCCTCCTGGGCTTTTGTTTTGTTTGGTTTTTTGTGGGGTTTTTTGGTTTTTGGTTTTTTTCCCTTGGCATTCCTGAATGGTTTTCCAGTGTTAATCATCTTTGGAAAATCCCTCTGAGACGGGAACATTATCCTGATTTTACTAATGGGAAGCCGATAAATAGATTGAGATTAATGTGAAAATATCCAATTATTTTGGTGTCCAGGCTGAGCTCGGAGTTCCTGCTTTGGCAAAGGTTTGAGCATTTTTACCTCATTAATCTTCTTCCAACTTTATCTGCCTAGAAATAATTTCTTTCTCTGAGCTCCTCATTTGCACTGGGGAGAAAAAGCACATTCAGAGGTGCTTCATCTCAAATGTCCTGGATGAGAGAAATGTCAGCTGTCTTGGGATAAGATAAATTTCCCTCTAAAAGAGATTAATCCCAGATTATTTCTTTATTTGAGGAAGTTTCCCTTGATTTGCAGTTGGGAGTGCTCCATACTTCATTAAGACACTGAAAATTAAGAGTTTCAGGGACTTGTGGGAGATGATCTGGCCCATCAGCCCTTCTGTCTGTCAAAATTCCAAAATTCATGTCCCAACACAAGAAAGCTTGGATTTCTGACGTTTGCAAGAGACAAAAATAAACCAAACAACAACAACAACAACAACAACAACAACTCAACATACTTTACTGAAAGTTGATTTTGTTTGATTTTTTTTTTCTTTGTGAAAGACTCATCAGGAAACCATTGTGAGGTGTGTTGCACATTAAATAAAATTATAAAGCGGTGGAAAAGGGACACAGGGAAAAATTCTTACTCAGTGAAAAAGAGTGAAATAATTTTGATATTTAAGGGGGTTAATATTCAATATTTCCCCTCTCCTTGGTGCTGTGCATGGATTTATTTCCCCTCCTCTTCTCACGTCCACGTTGATGCCCACATCAGGCACGGATGGGGATTTTCCCTCTCATGGAATCTGAACTGAAGATTTCGTTTAACAAGCACACAAGCACAGGGCTCACCTTCCTTGGGCACTTCAGTCCCAGTTCTCCGCGAGTTTTCCACTCGTATAATTACACAGTTAATTGACTTGGTCGTTAGGGTCGCGTCTCACGGCGTTCAGAGTGAGCACTTGAGAATGGGATTATTTTTGAGCACATGGAACTCTTGGATTAGTTCCAAAACCATTTTATAGATTGAAACTAAACCCCCCCCCC
>VWZN01019303.1:51957-74418 GCA_013396955.1 Regulus satrapa | reverse complement strand
TTTTTTTTTTTTTTTTTTTTTTTTTGGTTCATCACTTTTGTGAAATGTTGCCCTTTGCTCTTTTTAACAAAATTATCCAGGAAAGATCACAAGTTCCATAGAATCACCAAGACATAAAGCTTTAAAATCCAGATACTGAGGAGTTTAAGGCTTGCAATAAAATTTCCAGGTTTGGCAATACAGACAATGTCATAATTTCCTTATGGCTCATTTTTAACCTTTTCTTTGAGTCACAATAAATGTTCCTGCATATTTTTTTTTAATGTCTGGTTTTATGTTAAAGGAATAATCTGAGCATTCCAGTCTCTGTGGACTCCATTGATTAATCTGGCTGAATTCTTTCACCTCAGGGATTGACTCATCCCAGTTTTTCCTGACTTCCAGAATGCCTGATTCCTGACATTTAGATTTGTGCCACAGCAGCCTGAATTCCTATTTTTATGGGCCCTTCTCGCTCTGTCCGCATTTGTTGTGGCACCCTTGGGCACAGCAATCCTCAGACTCGGAGTCAGTGTGGAAAAAGCCATGCACGGTCCCTCATGCTGTTCTTTAAATTAGGTCAGGATTTTTATTCTTCGGGCTCTGGACTGCATCTGACACCTGATTTCAGTTTAAAAGACCCAAAAAGATAAACCATAAACACTCTTTGGGCTTGTCTCACCCAAGTCATGCCTCTTAAGCTTCAAGAATGTCTTTAATTCGTACTTACCCCAAGTGGATGAGTTCTGGGTGAAGGTAGAAACCGTCAAAAGGTAATTCCATGTATTTCCAGATTGTTCAAGGGGCCTGAGGCTTTCACCCCTAACTTTTGCCTTCCTGAAGGGAACCTACAACAGAGATGGGGAGAGATGATTTACAGAGACCTGGAGGGGCAGGACAAGGGGGAATGGCTTCGGTGTGGAAGAGAGGAGATTTCGATGGGATTTTGGGAAGGAATTGTTCCCTGTGACCCAGAGAAGCTGTGGCTGCCCCTGGATCCCTGGAAATGTCCAAAGCCAGCTTGGAGCACCCTGGGGCAGAGGAAGGTGTCCCTGGCCATGGAATGAGATGATATTTTTACCCTGTGGTAGCTTCCTGGAAATGAATTTGAATAAACCAATGTACACCTGTATTTGTAATTGTGAGAGCTCCTCAGCAAGGTGGAATTCATCCTGTCCTTTTCTGTACATTCCATTGAAATAGAAATTCTGTATCCAAACACCAACTTTCAAGAGAAAATAATTGAATAATTGTCTTCTAATCAATTTTAGATTTTTTTTTTTCCCTTAGCTTTCTATTTTTAACAGATTAAATATATCCAAAAATGGGGTTTTAATATTCCTGGCCATCTTTCCATGCCCAAATTGCTCCCAGTAACAGATCTGGCTGTGGAAGGCACAACAAATTCCTGTTCTGCCTGTCACTAAAAAGTGGATCATTGATATAGGAAAATTATTTAAATATTTTTTTATCAACTCCTGCCTTTTCTTCTTCTGAATTATTTTTCAAGGCTTCCTTCCCTGTTTTCCCTGCCTTCCAGGAGCCTATCTCTCCCTAATGATTACAGGTGAATTATAGGCCAATATCTTATGGAATACAATAAAATTTTGATAAAGTTAGGCAAGATAAAGCTCCCTCTTCGTGTCTTTAGACCTCCACGTCTGTACTTTCAGCCATAATGCCAGACTGGGCAGGATGATTGTAGTTGCCTCTTTGCTTTGTGAACACGATAAGCAGAATTATTAATCAAGGCAGTATCTCTGTTATTAATTATCTGTATCCTCCTTTCATCTGGGAATTATTCTTACTCAATTATTTTTCATCTTCTCTGGATCCACCAGACGGGTTCGGCACAAGGCAAATTCTTTCTTTTTTAAACTTTTTTAATTTTATTTTTTTAAACCTGATTTATCTTATCACTTCCCAGGGAATTTTATCCAAATGTGCTGAGTCTGCACCAGGAGGAATTCAGATGCCAGCTCACCTGTAGTGTGTCTTCCCCAAAGCGCTTCAATCCTAGGAATTATCTTTCCCTGGGAGGCAATTCCTTTGCATCCCTAGAAATAATTCACTGTTGGGGATCCAAACTGAAATTGTGTCAACAAAGGCGAGTTCAGCTGGAAAATTATGATCCACTTGAGCAACTCTCAGCACTGATTAGTGCATATTTATGAGCGAGGTTTGCAGGAATTATTGCTGGACAAAAGCTCCGTTTGCCTGCGTGGAAAAGGCCCTGGAATATCCCGGGCAGATGCATCATTTTTATGACTTTGTGGGGGACCTTTTTTACAGAGCTTTGCAGTAATTGAGGGCATTTATTCCACAGCCTCCATTTCACCTTGTAAATCTGGTTGTAAATATGGAAGTGGCCACACACAGCAAAATCTAAAAGGAGCCAAGGAACAGCTGAAATTCAGCATTTAAGGGCTTACAAAAGATGGATTGCCTTCATATTCCAAAGGAAAAATGAGCTGTTGTCTGGGGGTTTTGGGGGGATTTTGAGGGAATTTACAATTTAAGTACTGGACTGAGGCACTACTGCAGAAAAAAAATCCAAACTGGAGATGGCTTAAAATTGCTTCTAAATTTAGATTGTCGTTGTGACCTGAAGAAGGATCGGGTTTAAGCTAAAAGCCTCCAGAATTTTTAACGAAACATTGCAAAATCATCTAAAGAGAAAAGACAAATTTAACATGAATCCAAAAGTACATTCTTAGGGGGTAACAACAGAAACTTTTTCATTTGAATTTTGAAATTATTGGCGAGTAGAGTAAATAGGGAGACAAAAGTGGGCTCTAATTAGAAGCAATTAGCACAGCATCTGTTTCATCAGTGAAAGATTTTTTGCATATCCGTAGGGATTCTGTTCTCAGTTATAGCAAAATTAAATATTTTATTTTAAATAAAACCCCTGAGCTGCTCTTTGAAAGAATATTAATATAGATAGAGATGTCAAAGCACTCACAAATGGGGTTACGTTTTCTGTGTTTTACCAGAATTAGAGTGGCCAATTTATATTTTATTTATTCTGATTTTCAGCCGCTTGTTTGACTTTTTTCTATACCAAAATCCTCGGTATTTTCCAATGCTGAATGGCAATTCAAGAGGTGTTCAAATATCTTGGAGCACTTATCCCTTGACTTCTTTTTTCCTAGAGGACAAGACTTTATCCACTTACCAGTCACTTTGGACAGAAGTTGGAAATTTCAGAGGGATGGGATCATTTTGCTGCAATTCCCAATTTCTTCCATTTATGGTTTTCTCCATAACTTTGTCATCAAATTCTTCAGCCTCACAAAGCCAAGAGGTGAACAGGGGGTAGGAAGGAAGAAAATTGACTCAGAAAAAGAAAATATCAACCACACCGTTTAAGAATTTCCCAAATGAAAGTCATCAGTGAGATTTAGAGTTTTTATTAGTTTGGACTTGGGGAAATTTTTTTAGATGTTCTAATTTTTTTAAAAAACTTTTTTTGTTCAAACACATTTTCTCATCATTAATTATAAATTAATATCATGGGGACCATGGAATAAAAATGCTCTTGAGAGTCTCTTCCTTGCTGTAAATCAGGAGATTTCCACTCTCTATTTGCAATATGAGTCCAAGTTTTCCTGAATTTTAGTAGGAACAAGGGCATGGTTTATGGCCACATAGATTTAAGATTTTAGATTTTCATGTGCCTGATTGGACCCAGTGCCTTCTGCAGCTCCTGAATTTGGGAAAACATCCAGGAACTGAAAGCTGCATACCCTGATTGCTCCTATTTTCAATGTATTTCCTAATTTCCCATGTTTAACACAGGAATTTTGAGTGGTTAAGTAGGAATCAGCTTTTACAAATCCAGGTGGAGAGGCCTAAATCCTGAATTAGCCAACCCAGCCTCTCCTTAAAATGAATGAGGAAAAACAGACAAAAATGTATTTAAGTACTTTTAAAATAAATTCTTCCTAAAGGGAATGAAAAACCATGGGAAATCATCTCAAAATTAGAATTTCCAGGATAGGAGGAGAATGCACAAAAGGATTTCTCCTTATTTTCTGAGAGAAAACTGGGAATGTCACCAGCCAGGTGATTCAAAGAAGTGGCCAAAGTACCACAGTGCCTTTTAACATGCCCTGACTTGGCTGATCTGAGTGCTCAACTTTCCTTATAAGAAGCACAAAGAAAGCCATAAAACAACCTGGAGTGGAGATAATGCTTGGGGAAAAAAAAAAAAAAAAATTATGGCCTGTCGTAAAATGTTTCGCATTTTATGGCCTTTCCAAACAGCTTCACAGCTCTTGAAGTTTGCTTTTCATCCTTCTCTTCCGTGCAATCCAGGAGGAAAAAGGTTGAAGCAAAGACAGGAAAAGTCTTCCCTGGAAAAGCTGCACGATGTGGCTCTCCCTCAGCTGTTCCAGCGTTGGGATTCTATTTCCAAGGGTGAAAACACCCAAAGCAGCAGAACTGGTGAGTGAGCTTTGTTCTGCCTGTCATTCATACTGCACTCTTTATCACAATTAATCAATTTCTTGATAAACAAGAAGAGGGAACTTTTACCTCACTGCAAATTTCGGGGTGATTTACTTTTTTTTTTTCCCCTATAATTTACAAAAGCTTTGGAAAGGAAAAAGGCTCTGAAATGCCCAAAGCACCCCACAAACTCCACTCTGATAATAAATATAGAGAGCAAGAGGTGAGATTTTCTTTCCACTTCTGGAGGAGGCTTTCAGGACAGGGATAAGTTTTTGAAGTGAAAATGTTCTGGATAACTCACGGATCTGTTTCCTCAGGATTTCTGCAGATTTCTGCTTGGACCCCGAGGTTCCAACTAAATAATTGAGAGCTCCTTTTTTCTCACTCATGGAGGCTAGAGATTTGGGAAGTGGATATAATCTCATCAATGCAAAACTGTTTGCTCCACATTTAAAGATATTAGGTTTAAATTAGATAAATGGAAGGATTTTTTCTTTGTAATGGCAGTGAAGCCCTGGCACAGGTTCCGAGAGCAGCTGTGGCTGTCCCTGGATCCCTGGAAATGTCCAAGGCCAGGCTGGATAGGGCTGGGAGCATCCTGGGATGGTGGAAGGTGTCCCTGTCCATGGCAGGGGATGGAATGAGATGACCTTGATGGTCCCTTCCAATCCAAACCATTCCATGATTCCACAATTCCATGAACAGACCCAGGCAAATATTTCCCGTGATATCAATCGTCGCACAGAAGTTGCAATATCACATTTAAAGGATGTTTTTTCTCCTTCCATGACCTTTGTCACAGATCTCAAGACATGAATGATGATTTTCCCAATTTATCCCTCACAAACATTTTCCCATGGGTGTCCCAGCACCACCAGCTCTCACTAAGTTTTCCCTTCCCAACATCTGCTCTCTTACAGGCCTGATTTTACAACAGCAGGGGGCAAACCCAGGAAGAGAAAAGGAAAATTCAAAGTATTCCATGGGGATCTGGGGGGAGATCTCTGAGAATAGAATAGAATAGAGAGCTCCCCCCACCCTGGCCCATCAGGATGGACGGGGCATCAATCCCTTCTGCTGAATACAGGGAATTCTGGATTCCAACCTTAGAGATATCCCATTCCACCCCTGTCATGGGCAGGGACACCTTCCACCATCCCAAGGTGATCCAAGCCCATCCAACCTGGTCTTGGACACTCCCAAGGATCCAGGGACAGCCACAGCTGCTCTGGGAATTCCATCCCAAGGCCTCAGCACCCTCCCTNGCATCAATCCCTTCTGCTGAATACAGGGAATTCTGGATTCCAACCTTAGAGATATCCCATTCCACCCCTGTCATGGGCAGGGACACCTTCCACCATCCCAAGGTGATCCAAGCCCATCCAACCTGGTCTTGGACACTCCCAAGGATCCAGGGACAGCCACAGCTGCTCTGGGAATTCCATCCCAAGGCCTCAGCACCCTCCCTGGGAACAATTCCCTCCCAATATCCCACCCATCCCTGCCCTCTGGCACTGGGAGCCATTCCCTATGTCCTGTCCCTCCATCCCCTGTCCCCAGCCCCTCTCCAGCTCTCCTGGAGCCCCTCCAGGCCCTGCCAGGAGCTCTGAGCTCTCCCTGGAGCCTTCTCCTCTCCAGGGGAACATTCCCAGCTCTGCCAGCCTGGCTCCATATCTGAGGGGCTCCAGCCCACAGAGCAGCTCCTCATCCTTGTCCTCGGGCCTCTCTCAAGCAGCTCCACAATCTTCTGAATTTAGAATCCCTGGATGCAGCTCTGCTTGTGGGAGAACAGAGCAGAGTAGAGAATTCCGTCCCTCAGCTGATTGTTCACGCTGGCTTTGATCCATCCCCTGACTCCTGAGTGACATCTGAAGGGTTTGGGGTGGTTTTTCCACGATCACAGCTCTTTGGCTGTGCAGTCTTTGGGCTTGTGGAGAATTACAAACACCACTGGGCTTTAAGGCATCCCTGGAACGGGGAAGCCATTGGACATTGGCTCCAGAAGTTTCTTTGGTCAGGCATCTGCAGCAGTTTATGGAAACGATTGCTTGACTTTGCCAAAGGATCGTAAATCCCAATTGCTTTATGGCACTTTGTTGAAAGGGAATTACGCTGCGAAAGCTGGGTGAGGTAAAGCTGGAGTCGAGCGCTAAATCAGTTTGATGTTTGTGGTCTTCTGAACTTCCTTATCTTAAACGTCTTTTGAGTCACTCTTATCTCTGTCACCCTCATTAACCTCCCCTCAATAATCAAAACACAGCAGGAGAAGAAAGGGCACTGGAATAAAGCTGGCTTAGAGTGAAACTTTGCTTTCGTCCAGCCAGGAGCTCAGATTAGGCTTAGTCTCCACAAACCTTGGTCTTGAGCCTTGGTAGGCCTCGCTCCTGCACTCTGACCCATGTCGTTAACTCTGGAGAACCAAGCTCTAAAAACTGGGATAGAAACTCAGCTGAAGCCTTTGGATGGGGGCACGGATCCACTGGAACTGCCTATGGATGTCCAGACACAAACAGACAGTCCTGGAATTACACTGAGGTGTTTTTTCTCCACTAACACAAGGCCTGAGCAGAGTCAGGACTAAAATTCAGCTGCCAACCCCTGCTGGGACATAAACCAGGCATGGATTTGGGATGTGCTGGGAATTGATTCCAGATTAAATCTGGATTTAAGGAATGGTGGTGGTATTGGAGGAGAACTCATGGATCTTCTGATGGTGGTTTTGGAGGAGTAAAATGACCTGGTGGCTGAAACCTGAGGGAGTGAATGTTGGACCATCTCCAGTGGGAATTCTACATGGGAGATGAGGAATTTGCCCTAAATATAACACTGCAAGGGTGATGTTCTTTGGATGGAGTGTCAGGGATTTGGAAGCCTAAATGGCTGACGTTGGTCAATAGTCATGGAAGTCTCTTGGATTTGGGTGAGCCCGTCCCAGAGTAGTAGTGATATTTTATATCAGGGGCAGAAATACAATTTCCCTCTGAGCTGCCTTTAGACATGAAGCTCAAATAACAACATTTGTGTCACAGGAGCTTCAAAATTGGGTTTGATGGAGAAGTAATGGGATCAAACTCGGTGCTGGGAACAAGCCATATGCAAGCCAGATCATTCACAGATATCTCATATTGCCAAGTGTTGGCTGGTGATTACCCTTCTCTTACCTACAGATAATTAAATTATGGTTTGCTTTCTCCAATAAATAAACAAACCAAGCTTCATTTCCCTGAAAAAGTGTTACCAACTTCAAAAGAAAGGAAAAATAACAACAAAAAAGACTTAACCCTCCAGCCTAAAAGAGTCAATTTTCATCTCAGGATTCCTGGAAAGTTCAGTTAATATTAATTTAATTTATTAAGAGCCTTGAGTCCTTTAGCAGAACTGGACTTCCAAAATCCAGGCGTTCATTCTCGTTATTCCACCGTCTCTGGAAAAAACTTGCTTTTCCCACTCAGCTGCAGCTGATGTGAAACTCTTCCACATTTTGCTACCTTCAGTGAGAACAAAACAGATTTTCCTTCTTATTCCCCGCTACAACATCTGGCCACAATTAGTCCGGGATC
This sequence comes from Regulus satrapa, assembly GCA_013396955.1. Taxonomy (NCBI): domain Eukaryota; kingdom Metazoa; phylum Chordata; class Aves; order Passeriformes; family Regulidae; genus Regulus; species Regulus satrapa. The sequence continues at coordinate 66,424 of VWZN01019303.1, read as the reverse complement.
TCACATTTTTGGAGGAGCCGTCAGCAATAATTTGGATTTCTCCCTTCTCCTCCTTTTTCTGGGCAATCTGTGGGCCACACTTCCGCAGGGACATAAAGCAGAGTATGAGATGGTCGTTCCTGTCCGTGTCAGTCCTTCCCAAAACAGATTGCTCTCAGGACAACCTGACGGTTCACGTAGCAAAATCCATTTTTTCCTCCCATGTCATTCCCAGCATTTGTCACCACCTCATCCTTTAAGCCCTAAGCACTGTCCAGGGAGTTGCATAACTCCTGTGCAAAATTCTAATACAAATCAATGCAGAACTCAGGCTTTAAGGAGAAGCCAAATTATCCTCTGCTAAATCATTTTTTATTTTCTTTTTTAATTTTTTTCTTTTTTTTCCTCTTTTTGTGAAGACAACGCTAATTTTTCATTTTTATGGCCTTTTAACGTGAACTCCTTGTGAGAGCATAGCCTGCTGCATGATGGAATACACAGAAAAACAAAACCCCCGAACAGGCTTGATATGAAAAACAGGGCTAAATTTTAACTTTGCAATGGAGAAAAATATTTAAGAATGAAACTGCTACCAGAAGGCTTTTTATTTCAGTCCCTCTCGCTGCTCTGTATTTGCATTTTAGGTGTATTTTAGCACCTCTCCCAGCTCTGCATTTGCATCTTTAGTGGGCAGCCTGCTGGTTTTTTGGTGCAAGAGTAAACCCCACTCCAAATGCCAGCGCTGGTGCCATGCTGGTGAAGGAGGCTGTGGTGAGAGTGGTGAAATTTTCAGAAAAGCCCCTGAAACTCGATGCTCCCCCGTGCTGGGTGTGGTGTGAGTGCCGTGGATCACCGGCAGCAGCCTGAGCCCAGAGCAAGGGTCCAGCGGCTCGGATGGGAGAGAGGGATAACACAGGGGTCAGGAAAACTGCTCAGCGTCACCAGGATGAGCTTCAAAATCCTGCATTTCCAAAATTCAGGGATCAGCTGTAGGTGCTTCAGTGCTTCCAAACCCATCTGGTCTCCACCTGCCACTGCAGAAGGATTTTGGCTCCCCGAGGGGCCTGATTTGGACCTGCCAGCCATGTGTGAGTTCCCAGACATCCTCCGTGGCATGGGATGTCTGTGTTTAGGGAACTGGGTCGTGTCCTCATTATCTGCTCGCAGGGCTGGGAGGGAAGCTGGTACCTGCAGGGGCTGATCCACACTCGAAAGGCTTCAGGCAGCAGTGATGGATGGCTTCTCTCTGCTGTGCAGAAAAACCCAAACACAGACACTTTAATTAGAAACCTATGGTTGGATGCATTGCCGGATCCCAGTTCTCCAGAGCTGTTTGAGACCCCTCTGGGTGTCTGGAACGTCTGCACGGCACTGGCAGATGTGACACAGGACCCATGGGAGCAGCCCCAGTGAGCAGGCTGTGCTCAGGCTTAGGACATTCCCCTCAAATGGAGGAGTTCTGCTCCCTAAATAGAGGTGCTGCTGTTTCCAGCTGCTCAGGCCATCCCAGTGTGGATGCCAAAGGGCAGATCTCTCCAAAAATCCCTGCATGGGGTCTCTAGAAGTGCCTGTGGCTGCTGCTGCCGCTGTAACCTGGTACCATTCAGGTCTTTAGCATCCCTAAACATCAGCTCTGAAGCTCCCATCTGCATTTCCCTGTCAGTTCACTGCTCTGGGGCAATTGAAAGGATTCACAGCATCCCCTGGTAGTGGAAAATTCCACGTGGTGATGAGACAAGATTATTTTTGCCTCTGATGTGACCAAGACCTTGTAATTAAAGGGGTTTGATCTGCATAAAAAGGAGATCAGCACAATGGGGAGTCCAAGTACTGATATAACGATTGGTTTGGGGGTTAGATGAAGTATTTTGAGCAAAGAACAGACTTTGAAAGACAACACAGCTCAGGTTGGGATTGCAGGGTGTGGTCTGAAACACAGAAGGGGTTTTGTGGCAGTCTGAGCACTTGAAACCACACATCCAAGTTGCTGCATGCAGTGAACCATTGTTACACCTGCTCTTAGAAAATTGTGTTGAGATACTCAAAGATAAATCTTGTAGCAATTTTAGAATTTTTTTTTTTTTTAATTTGAGCTCCAGACAATGTTTTTTATTTTGTTTCCTGTCAGAGCTCCAGGAGTGTTTGGACAACACTCCTGGGCACAGGGTGGGATTGCTGGGGCTGTGCAAGGCCAGCAGTTGGACACCATGATCATTTTAGGCCCCTCCCAAAAGAGGATATTCCATGATTCCACAGAACACTGACACTGAGAACCGTCTGAGATACCCTGGAGTAACTTGTCCCCAGCTGCAGGTCCTTGGTCGCATCTCCCAGCCTGTGCAGATGTTCTCAACACCCCAAGGTTCTTCAAACAGACTCTGTGTGGCAATGGAATCCAGCCTTGGAGCCCCACGGTGTCCACAGAGAGCTGAGGGGCTGCTGCTCACCTGGACAGCCAAATCCAGATGTCTCCATCAGAAAATTTAACCCACCAGAGTGGGGGATAATAAAATGTGGCCACCTGGAGATGAGGTGCAAGCGTGAACCTGAGCTCACAGCCAGGATTTCAGCCCCAAAGACTGCAGCTCTCAAGCAGCAACTCTGCTCTGGGAATGTTCCTCAGCTGTGCCTGAGAAAACTGAATCCATCTGTCTCCGGTGGAAGTGGCTCTTCCCAAAGTTTCTCAGGTGTCAACACTGTGGAATTAGTGCCTCACAGAGCCATAAATCAAACCAAGCTGTGCAGTGAAAGACAGAGCAGATGGATGGAAAGGAGACCCTTCCCTCTTTCCTTTCCCTGCTCCATTTCTCCTGTCCCACCTGCCAAACAGGCCTTTCTCCCTTTCTCCCTTTCTCCCTTTCTCCCTTTCTCCCTTTCTCCCTTTCTCCCTTTCTCCCTTTCTCCCTTTCTCCCTTTCTCCCTTTCTCCCTGTGTTTTGTAGGACTTGTATTTCACGGGGTTTGTTCTCACTTCCTTTGCTTTTTTGGGTCTCATTTGTTTCCCCAGCATCTTTGGAACCTTGGGAACTGAAGAACACCAGCCCTGAGCTGGGAGGGATTCACGACATCAGAACTGTGCATGGTTCTCTTCCAAATCCCACACGAGGAGCTGCAGCTCCCCTGTGCCTCCCAGACCTGCAGATTTTACTGGAGTCATTCCTCACAAAGGAAATCCTCTCCTCTGACAGTTCCTCAAGAAGAACTGGGCAAAAACAGGGGAAAAGTGGAGAAAATGTAATGTAAACTACATGCAACACTGAAGTATAAAAGAGGAGGATATCTGGGAATATGTGGAATATGAAGAGGAAGAGCAAACCAGTGGCCACAAAATATTAAATCCCAAAGCTTCAAAGGAGAAAAGGGGAAACATGGGATAGAGAAAGGTTCCCTTCCTGTGGAACTGGATGATGTTTAAGGTCCCTTCCAGACCAAACCATTCCAGGATTCTGTGGATCCTTTGGGGTCGGGAGCTGTGAAGCAACAGAGAGCTGTGGAATTTTTTATTTTTTTTAAAAAATTTTTTTCAGGAGGGAGGGAGCATATGGGAGATGTCACTTCCCAGCTGTGCCAACAGGACCTCCCCGCAGATGGAACCCACCCCTCTTGGCCAAAATGACTCAAAAAACCAAACGTGTCAGGCCTTGTCCTGGTTTTCACGGCAGCAGGAAGAAGAGGGAATTGAGGACACAAAAACAAGGTGGAGAAACGGGCCAACGGCTGAACACGACTTGGGCTTCATCCATTTCCAAATTTTTCCCGCTCTACCGCCTGCAGCAGTCCAGGTTTAGGGCTGATCTGGTGGGTCACTGCTGAGTATCTGGGAAATCCTAAATCCCAGGGAAATGGGATGGCTGCACCCTGCTAGAGCCCCCCATCTCTGGCCAGCTCCTCCTTTCGCTGCTAGAACTCCTGCTATCCCTTTGGAAGCGCTTTGCCTCTCACAGCCCAGAGCAAATTTTGGGAATCCCCTGTGGGCTCAGCAGTGGAGCAGAAGGAAGGAAGGAGCCCCAAACCACTCCATGAATTTTCCAGACTTTGGCTTTAAACCTTGGTAGAGGCTGTAATTAATTTCCTTTAAACCTTGGTAGAGGCTGTAATTAATTTCCTTGTTCTCCAGCCTTGTTGACTGGTTTAACTAGGACTGGTTATAATAATAAAAAATGTACATCCTCAGACATTAAACATGAGTACTGCTTTTGATACAGAGCACGGGGCTTTCCCAGCTCTCCTTCCTTTTTTTTTTTTTTTTTTTCCTTTTAATTTCCTCCTGGAATTCCTCACAGTGGGATTCCTGTGAGTGCACAACACTTTCCTCTGCCATCAGGGAGAAGATGCCAGCTATGGTTAACACCAGGGACCGTTGCATTTATTCCCTCAACCAGACTTGTTTTCCTTGAAAAAGAGCAGCCCACAGCTTTTAGAGTGGGAATTACATAAAATAATAATTTTTAAAATGCCCAGAGTGTTGGAGACTCAAATTTCTCATTAATTTATTGATAAATTGGTAAAATAGAGATGAAAGTGAGTTCAGGCTCTCCTCTCTTGCAGAGAAATGGCAAATTTTGCTACGGTGTTTGGATTTCAATATTTTTAGATTAATCCTTTATTAAGTCCAAACCCAAAATTAAAAACTGATTTTGAAAATAACCCTCAATTTCTCAACAGTTTTAATTAAAACTACTGAGTAACATGGCTTTCCTTTTCAACTCTACTCATAGACTTTAATGAGTTTTTTTCTGAAAACAATAAATTCTGAATTTATTTCAGTGTGATGCTGATGTGAAAAAAAGCAAAGGGTGCCCCCCTTTGATTTGTCTGATTTTATTTGATATAAATGGGTGTGAAACACGTGTAGGAAAAATTTCTACCCACTGGGAATTCTTTACAAAAATCTGTGGAATTGCTTCTCTTATGATTTTTTTTTTTTTTTGACATTACCTGAATCCAGTGTATCCAGAAGTATCCATCCAGGAAGAAAGAGTATAAAAAGAGTATAATCTCCTTTTGTTTCTATCACAACGAGGCTAAAAAGTGATGACAATAAATTAAAATAAGGGAGACGCAGGAGATTTCAGGCAAAAAATTCAACACAAAAGGAGTAAAGAACAAAGAAAAAATAATCAAACCCTCAAATAAAGTGTCTCCAAGAAGAGATTTCTACTTTACTTTCAATATATATATATATTTTTTTTTTCTTTTTTTTCCCATCTGATTTCTGAAAACAAGGTTGGAGTCTCCCTCATCAAATATTTTAAGTCCAGGTTGTACAAACAGCCCTCAGAAACTGCGAGGCTGAGTTGGTTTTATTTTGGAGAAAAGGCAGAGTGGTGTTTTTGTCTTTTTGTCATCATTTAAAATTCCAAGATCAGAGCTCAATCTGCTGCTTAAAACAGGCTGGGGAATTTTGTCTTTCACAGAGATCAATTTATTTTTCTGTGCCATTAAATACCACATTTTTTCCTCTGGAGTGGACAGTGGAGTGGAGAAGGCAAAGGCCTAAATTTGGATTTAATCCAAACTGATTAAAAACTGGATGAAATGGGCGGAACTGGGTGACCCTGCAGAATTATTTTGCTCCTGTCTGTGAAATGCAGGTGGGAACAGAGGTCCTGAAATCCCTCAAATTCCAGCTCCAGAGAGGAGACACAGCCTAACAAACACTTCTTTGTTTTCCTGGAGGCCTGCAGACATTTCGTGGCCCAAAAGTTGTGGAATCATAAGATAATTTAGGTTGGAAAAGGCCTCCAAGATCACCAACCTTCAACCCAGTCCCACCAAAGCCTACCATGAAATGCCACATCCACCCAGTTTTTGAACATTTCCAGACAAATTGCTCCACCACTTCCCTGCAGAGCCTATTCCAAAGCTTGGCCACTCTTCCCGTGACCAATTTCCTCATCTGACACATTCCAAAGCCATTTCCCCTCGTCCTGTCTCATGTCCTGACCTGCTGTGCCACTGCTGGAAGCCACAAAGGAATTTTGTCGTCCTAACAGTGAAGGATTTTCCCCACAAATTCCATGGAAGCTGGAGTTGCTGATCCCACACAGAGTGCAGCCCCCAGACCAACCTGCCTGCATCGTTCCTGTCAGGTAATGTCAGAAATCAGCGCTCCTGGGTTGAGGAAAGCAGGTCCAGAAGTGTTGGACACCTGATTTTGGACAGAGAAATCTTGGGATCTCATCCTTGGGCACATTCCAGGGGAGCTGCACATGCTGGTGGGAGGACCACGGCAGAGCTTCCCTTTCAGTGCTCCCTGCAGCAGAAAAGCTGCTCTGCACCAGCTCCGACCCAGCTAGAATGCAAAATCTGATCCTTTCAAACCCAATTATCAGCTCTCCATCATCTCTGTTGCCTTTCCCTGCCTTTCAAAGTGTTCCCAGTCTTACCCAGCTGGTTGGAGTTGCTCTGTTGAATGTAGGAGTCAGGACTTGGAGAGGCCACGCCAAGAGCTGGTGTCCTCAGGAAACATTTGGGAATGTCCTTTGCACACACTGCTGTACCCCGCTGCATAATTCCATGGCCTGTTCCAAAGTCATGTCTTGCTCTGGAAACAATTAACAGAAAAAAACCCCAAAAACACCAGAAGATGATCAGGAGTCAGGGATTCTTTGACCTCACCGTGAAACTGAGAGAGAAAAGGTTTCTTGTCTTTACCACAGAGAATCCAGTGAAACAAGAGCACCACAATTTATTTCCCTCAACAGGCAGTGAATGCAGGTTTAAGCAGGGTTTAAAATCCACCCCATTTCAGATGGAGATCCCCTGATTTAGCTAGGAAAGTACTGTATGGATAAAGACTTTTATTAATCTTTTATTAATTTGGTGACAGAGTAGGAGAGCAGGAAAATTTGGAGATAAGGAAACCCTTCTGCAGGTCTGGGACTAGCAACAAACTAAGAACTAGTGGGGAAAAAATTGTTTTGAGCATGACTTAATGATGTTAATTGCCTGCCAAGGGGATATTTGAGGAGCAGGAAGATGTGCTAGGGAGGATGTGTTAGCAAGGAAGAGGGGATAAGGTCAGGAGTTCCTTAGGGAGAGAGAAGGGGAAGATTACCCCTTGTGGAACAGGGAAAGGTTAGGGCAGGGTCAAGGGTCAGGATAATGTGCTATAAAATTGTGCTATAAAACCAGTATTTATTATTTTTAGCAGGCAGTGGATCAATAATCTTATCAAGTTAATTCTTATCAAGTTAATCACTGAATATCGAGGAAGATTTGTTTTAAGGACCGGGATGGAGCTAGAGGGAATGTTGTATGGAATTTTTTTTCCCCCATAAACAAAATGTTCCTGACCTTCCCTACTCTCTGCAAGGGCAGGAGATTTTCCATCGCATCCGTGCCCTGAGTGAATCCCTGCTTTGCACGAGCTGCTGTCTCACTCCTGCCTCTGCCCTGGAAAAGCTGCTGGCTCCTCCTGGCACTGTCCTAAGGGTCTGTCCAAGTCACTCCGGGCATCTCTGCTTGACTCACGCCTGGTGGAAAAACGAGGCACAAGATGATTAATCTCCTTCCTAGGAGCATCAGGATGATGGATGGAAAGGGAAAAGCCCGGGGTGGCGGAGGTGGGAGCGTGGCGTGAGGGTTCTGCTGCCCCTTGGTGAGCCCGTGGCCTCTGCAGGGTCACCTCTGGTGGTGACACCTGCACTGGAAACCCTGACAGCTGGTGAGTCAGCCAAGCGGCAAAACAATCCTGAGCCACTTTGTGAAACACTTGGAAGTCCTAAGGTGGAAAAAAAGGCTTCCACACCCAATCTCTAAACACCAGGAAAGGATTGGATCGAGTTCCGTGGCTGCGTTTCTCCAGGGGTGGCACTGGGAACATGAGAAACCCTGGAGATCAGAGATTGCAGGACGTGGTCATTGCCCTCACCCCTCATCAGATTGTCCGTGTTGAATATAAAGGAGTTAGTCCTGATTTAACTAAGGAACGGATTTAACTGAGTTAACTGAGTTAACTAAGATACAATAAATGCCAAAGATACAATAAATCTTGTTAATTGGGCAGATGAAGCTTTTATTTTTCGGGGGCTAAGGAAGCAGAGCTCCTGGTGTCTCAGAGCACACATGGGATATCCCATATTTAGGACACTGGAGTCGGCCTGGTCAGCAGAGAGCCTTCAAAGGTTTGGGTTGGAAAGGAGCTTCAAAGGTCATCCAGTTCCAGGATCAGGAACACTTTCCACCATCCCAGCGTGCTCCAAGCCCTGTCCAGCCTGGCCTCGGACACTTCCAGGAATCCAGGGGCAGCCACAGCTGCTCTGGACACCCTGTGCCAGGGACTTCCCACCCTCAGGGAACAATTCCTTCCTAATATCCAACATGACCTTTTTACTTTAAAGGCATTCCCTGTGTCCTGTCCCTCCATCCCTGTCCCCAGTCCCTCTCCAGCTCTCCTGGAGCCCCTCCAGGCCCTTCCAGGGGCTCTGAGCTCTTCCTGGAGCCTTCTCCTCTCCAAGGGAACATTCCCAGCTCTCCCAGCCTGGCTCCAGGGCAGAGGGGCTCCAGCCCTGGACTAGCTCTGCAGCCTCCTTGGGAGTTGCTCCAGCAGCTCCACATCCTTGTTCTGGGGACTTCAGAGCTGGAGGCAGCAGAGGAATGGAGTGGAATGTGGAGAATCACTTCACTCGCCCTGATGGCCACATTATTTTGATGCATCCCTACTTCCAGTTGGCTTCCTGGAGTGGAAGTGCACATTCCCAGGTCATTCAGCCCATGGCTATGTTCCTATTTCCGTATAAATATGTGGAAATGCAATCCACAGCCCATCACTGGTGCCATGGTTTTAGGATGTAGTGGGGCCACAGGGGATGCAGTGGGCCCACCAAAGGAGCTGCTTTTCATTTCTTGTCCACCTTGTGTCCGTCTGCATTGCTGCGAAGGACTCATTAAAAGCTGTCTCAATGAGCAAAGAGGCTTTTCCAGCACCTTTTTATTCCTGGTTGAACGGAAGGTAAGGCAATCTGCTGTCAGGCAGCAGGACTTCATCCAGGCAGGCTGACCTTTCTCAGAGGAACATTTTACCCGCTGGAAAACATTGCCAACTAATCCTATTAAATGAGTGTGCAGACAACAATTTTCCTTTAATTTCTTCATTTTCCTGCCCTTAAACCTGTCTCTAAACGGAGCTGTTATCTTTTTGAAACCAGACGTGTGCCCACTGTCTTTTCCTTCCACAGCCTAGGGGAATAAAATAATAATAATCATCATCATAATAATAAAAAGCCTCATCAAATCATCTGTTTAGTCTCATCTCCTTGGTTTTGTTGCTGGTCAGTCTGGTGAAGTACTGAGCTGGGAATGTGAGTCTGGAGTGTCAGTGTTCATTAACGCAAATACGAGCAAATGGAAAAATATTCCAAGAGCTGGATTCACACTCGCTCTAAGGTCCCTTTTTACTGCTTTGGCAGTGAAAAGAGACCAAGAAGTGGGTGGCCGTGTCATTTACTGCTCTGTTCCCATGTTTACGGCACAAGGACTTGCTCACTTTTCAACAGCTCGACTTAAATCTGCTAAGATGGACCAGCAGAGCTGCGGCTGCTCAGCTTCATTCATCAAACAGCTCCTACTTTGTTGAGCAGCCCCGTTTAAAAACCTCCGGTAGCAGAGGAGCGACTGAACTCATGCAAAGAGGGAAATCTTGGGTCATGCACTGCTGAACGTGCTCCAGATGAACACCAGCACAGCAGCTCCTTTCGAGTCGCTTCAGATGCTGTGGAATCATTTCCGGAGTGGAGCTGCTGTGGAGCCCCTCCGTGACCTCATCACCTCTTCCTAAACTACGTGGGGAAATGGGTCAGACAGTCTGGGCCTGAGAGGTTTGGGGCTCTCTGCTGACAATGTGGGGATCCATGTGGATTGGATCAAGATCTGTGGCTGCGTTTCTCCAGGGGTGGCACTGGGAACATGAGAAACCCTGGAGATCAGAGATTGCAGGGCGTGGTCGTTGCCCTCACACTTCATCCCAGCAAGGTCCTCTGTGTTGAATGCCCAGGAATTAATTCTGAGAGGTTTATTGCTGTCCAATGATAATGTGGGAATCCCAGTGTGTCACTTCCACCCAGAATCACCACCATTCCTTGGATTCTCCTCAAGTCTGATTGGTAAAATGGGATTTTGACCTTTAGGCATTCCCTAAAGTTGTTGTGTCCTGCCTTGGTCCATCCAGCTGACTCCTTGCAGGCAATTTGGCTTTCCAAAGAGCAGTGCACATGTGCTCCTCTGGACCAGGAATTGTCCTAGGAGAAATTCCAGGGGGTGTTGAAAACTCTCCAGGTTTTTCGCCAGAGGGGTTTGCACACAGCTGGTCACTTGTCTCACCAGGGCACTGGAAAATCAGGATAAGTGGTCACTTCTGGCATCTCCTGCTCAGAGAAGGGAGGAGGGGGTGGAGAGATGTCCCAAGGGCAGCCAGCTNTCTCCTGCTCAGGGAAGGGAGAGGAAATCTTGTGGGAAGTCCTCTGGGAGCCAGAGTGCAGGGGACAGAGGGGTGGAGGGATGTCTCAAGGGCAGCCAGCCCTCAGCCCAGCTCGGAGCAAAGCACAGCAGAGCTCCCATCAGCACGAGGGTCACGTCTCTCTTGCTGTCCCCCCAAATCGTGGCCGCTGTCACCCCTCAGGCCAAAGCCGCTGCTGGCTCCGACTGGGAACTTCCTCAGGCTCAGCATAACAGACAAATTGTGTGGTTGACCACAGGCAAGTTGGGAAAGGCCGAGCTCCTCTTCAGCTGTGCTGTCATCAGTGTCCCCGGGGGAATGTGACGCTTCTGCAGAGCTGGTGCTTGGGCAAACTCGGTGATTCCCAGTCTTCTGTGGCCAACAGCAGTCTGAAACATTCCCATGTTTCTCCAAGGCCCCCAAGGACTCTCCTTACCAAGTCTGAGGCTGGCAGTGCCAGGCAAATCCTCCAGGGAGCTGCTGGAAGGACCACCAAGGCTCTGGAGCCAGGGACCAGCGGCCACTCTTCCATTACAGCACTGCTTGTCCCGTTCCACAGGCAGCATCCGCATGCTACCAGCGATGTTTTATCCATCTGCAGCTCTTTCCCTCACCTGTCATCATCTCCAAGTGCTTGGCATCTCTGACACGAGCAGCTGAGCTCAGGACAGAAGGAGCTGGGTGGAAATCATGCGGCTGGTTTACATTGGAGATGATTTTAAATAATCCGAAAAGCCCTTGGCCTTAAAATGCAGAAATCCTCTGCTTTTTTTCCTTCCCTCGTGGCTTGCAAGAGTTCAAAGACCTCAGAAAGCATCTGCTAAAACACTCTGGACTGACTCAAGCCTCCAGAGCAACTGTAAATAGACCTGAATTCCAAAAATAGAGAATGAGCAGATTGTCCCTTTTGGATATCCTGGACTGGAATCAAATCCAGAGCATAGGAAAAGTAAGAGTCCTTGAGGTCCTCTGAGTCCAGTCTCCTGCCATCTCCAGCTCCCAAACACAGGAGAAAATCCACAGCATGTCCTGCACCTATCACAAGCCACAAAGAGCTTCCCTGCAGCCTGAAAGGCTCCGAAATTCGGAGAGGAAAGGAGCAGGAGATAAGAGACAGCGCTGAGGTCCCAGCAGCCGCAAAAAAAAAAAACTGTAATGGGGAGTTCTTATTCCCTCCTTGTGTCCACAGAGCTGAAGAGTGAGTTAAAAAAAAAAGAAACAAAAAAGTCTAAATGAGCAAACTCCAAATGCCAGAACCTTCCAGGAAAGCAGGGTGAGGTTATCACAAGGGAAACAGCGAGGAAGGGGTGTAGCGATGTCCCCAGGGTCAGTTCGTCACAAAGAGCAGAGTCCTGAACTTCACATCCTTTTCATTCTCTCCGCTTTGCTTTCACTTCAGTCTCCTCTTGCCCAAAACAGGAATTCCCCAGTCAGCGACACCAAGAGCTTTTCCCATTGTGGATTTTCCATGAATATTTGAAGATGAGTTCAGCTCTTCAGGCATTAAAATTCTCTGTGTTAAATATGCGACCCAATGGAAAGCGGAGCCCACCTCTGGTAGAGAAGACACCTGCAGGGAATGTGCCATGAGTTTGGAATTATTCTTCCTCCTTCAAATTCCACTCGCTGGATTAATATGAGTTCCTAAATTTGTAGATTATGATTTAACCAAATATTTTGCACTTTTTTTTTTTTTTTTTTTTTTTTTTTTTTTTTTTTTTTTTTTTTTTTTTTTTTAAAAAAAAAAGACAATAATGGGGNTTGTGGTTATGGACAGAAAGGTCAATGCATGGCAGAGGACAGATAGAAATTATCTCATTTCAGTTGCTCTAAAAAGAAAATCTTGATTTATGGGTCAGTTCCCTCCTTCTCCCACTCACCTGTGGCACAGAAATTTGGGACAATGAAGCAGGATTTGTGTCAAATCTTCATTTGAATGAGTGACATTTTGGTGCTCATGAGGCACAGAACTGCAATTAATTCAATCTATTTTCTAAAAATCACCTCATTTCTAGTGTGTGCCATTTCAGAAAAAGGATTTGGCTGAACATACAGACAAAAAATTGATTATTTTTAAAAAGGATTTTTAAATTTGCATTTTTAAGGGAAAACTTAGAATAAATAATAAAAATCCCCAACAACAAAACAAAAAAGCAACCAAAAAAACCCAACCCCCCCCCCAAAAAAAAAACCCAAACAAAGAAAAACTCAAGAAACCAAACAACTTTTTAAAAAAAAAAAAAAGAAAAAAAAGAATTAGTCTCTTTATTCTCAGGTTAGTTTATTTGCATTTTTCAGTTAATATCTTGACTATTTGAATTATTTTCATACAGCAGTTAGATATCTGGAATGATAGAGAAATGCTGCAAGCCTTAGAGGAGAAAAAATAAAGAGAGAGAAATAGACGTTAAAAGGGAAGAAAAGAAAAAATAGATGGAAAAATGAACCAAACAATCCCTTATTATCAATCAGCTAAATTAAATTCACTGCAAACAGAAAATACTCTAAGGTAAAAGAGCAGAAAAGGTACCAGTACTACAAAATTAATTTAAAAAAACATAATTAAGCCTTTTCTCGCCTCAGTGTAAAATATTTAATGAGATTTGTTAACTATAGCTAATAAAATATGAATATTTTTAAATATTCCAAAAGAACATTTTATTTCAAATGCTTGGAATTATTTTGTTTTCTATCACAATAGTCAGGATATTTTGAGGCACCGAGGGAAGAAATTCACTTTTCTCCTGCTTTGAGGCTCATTTATTCCCCCTGCATTTGAAGGGACAAAGTGCCTTGGAAGTGGTGGGGACCTGGAGATGTTGGCTGTTTCTGGAGATGAAAATAAGTTTGATTCCCCCATTTCTTTGGATCTCTGGACAAACACCCAGCCAGTGTCATCAAGAAGGGAAAGAGGGAAGTGGAGTGGAGGGAAAAATCACAGAGCAGGCATCAGCCTGAACTCTAAATGGGCCCGGATACATCAGGAGCAGGCAGAGGCAATTCTGGGCTGATTTCTCTTAAGAGGTTCAGATAACAAAATCCAGAGCAGAATTTTTATCCTTGTGTCAAAAGGGGGAAAAAAANNNATTGCTGTCGAAAAGGAGAGAAAAAAAAAAAAAAAAAAAAAAAAGGAGTCAAATATTTCCCTGAAATATCACAAGGGTAGAACTTTATGCAGCATTTCAGACTCTCATACAGTCTCTGGGCTGGGGGTATTACTGCAGCATGATTGAGCTTCTTGAGATTTTCAAGGATAATTTTATTGATTTCTTGATTGCGATTATTTTATTGCTTTATGGATTGTGCCACACAGAACATTCAGCAGATAGTTGTGTAAATTAAGCCTCCACTTTGAGCTCTTTCTAAAAAGAAAAAGCCATGGACATTATGCACTAACTGCACATTGCCAACCTGAGCATTTTTCCTTTATCCTGCCTTCCTCTGTGCATTTCCACAGTACTTCTCTACCAAAAATGCTGCTGCTAGCAGGGGTGCTATGGTGAGCACGGGTACAGTGAGGTTTTGCCAAGCAGCCACAGAAATTGAATTATTTGGCAATGCCCATCCACTTCCAGCTGCGTAAGCAACCACCCACCCAAAGGAAAGCAGACCCAAGTGTGCAATCACATTTAATTCACCAGAATTAAATCACATTTAATTCACCAGAAGCTCCAAAACTGGGTGAGTTGCACTGGCATAAGACTTTTTATTTTCTCCCTTTTCTTTCAATCATTCATTGAACAAGCAATAGAAGCTGTAGAATTGAAGGGCTGTACTTAGGGGGCTGAATTTAGATTTAACTAATACAATTCTTTTACTTGTTTTTTATAACAGAAGAGGAAGCAACAAATTTCTGGGGGTCTACCTTTACTAGAAAGGAAAAACAAAATAAAAGCACATGGTAACTAACACAGATCAGACAATGAGAGTCCCTGATACCCTGGCACAGGGTACTCATGTGGCTGAGGTCCCTTGGGGGGCCTAGTCTTCTTTTTTCTTCTTTTCTTCTTTTCTTCTTTTCTTCTTTTCTTCTTTTCTTCTTTTCTTCTTT
>VWZN01019303.1:16555-36390 GCA_013396955.1 Regulus satrapa | reverse complement strand
GCAGCCTCAAAGCAGCTGTCTAGAAATGAAACTTGTAATTGTTTGGGATGGCTGACTTGGAATTGCATCTGCATTTTCATTAATATTTCAATTTTTTGTTTGAACTACTCAGCTCAGGCTTTCAGGTCATGAATGTCAATCACCAAGGGGGCTGGAGTTTCAGGCAGAAAACAGATCCTAGAGAGGGCTGAAAAGAAATTTCTTCATCAGGGTTTTTCCTTGGAAGGTTGTAAAATTCCTGACAGTAAAGGCAATATGGGTTATACCAATGGGAAAGAGGATTTGGGCAGGATTCTGAATGTGAGAAGGGGGAAAAAAAAAGAGGATTATTTCGCAAAAAAAAAGAGATTTGTTTAATTATGAGCAGCTGAGAGGCAAGACCCTTTCGTTGCACGTCATCCAAAGCCTATATGGGCTGTTTTCATTTAGAGCAGGAGAATTGCAGAAGCGAGGCTCTTTTCAATCCAATTTGATAGGAACTTTTTTTAACAGAACTTTTAGAGCATAGTGATGCTTCAAACATTATTGTCTCTGAAGTAGTCTGAGAATTGAGATGAAATTAGATCAGACCCAACTGTGGTGCTCTCGTGAACTCCTATCAAGTCCTCACTGTCCACAATTCCTCTCCTTGGGAAACGTGGGGGGGACACTCCATAGCTGGAAGGAAATGACTCTGGAAAATATTTCTCTTTTTTTCTGATTCATCTGTGGATGACACAGAGGTGACCATGTGGGAACAGAGCTGGGAAGGGTCTGGAGCCCCAGGAGAGGCTGAGGGAGCTGGGAAGGGGCTCAGCCTGGAGCAAAGGAGGCTCGGGGGGAACCTGTGGCTCTGCAGAACTCCTGACAGGAGGGGACAGCCAGTGTGGGCTCTGCTCCAGGGAACAGGGACAGGAGGAGAGGGAATAGCCCCAGGCTGGGCCAGGGGAGGCTCAGGGTGGACATCAGCAGGAATTCCTTCCTGGAAAGGGTCATCCAGCCCCGGGCAGTGGTGGACTATTCATCCCTGTAGGAATTTAAAAGTCCTGTGGATGTGGCATTGGGGACAGGGTCAGTGGTGGCCTTGGCCATGCAGACTGGATGACCTTAGGGATCATCCCCACACCCAATGATTCCAGGATTCTCTCTTGATCTGCCTGCTCTCTTCCAGAGCATCCTGGAGCCCCATTTTGGCTGATGGGATGGATGGTCTCAGCCCACGGTGACCATAAATGTTTTGAGGGAAAGTCAGGCACAGCATCCAGTAAAAAAAAAAAAAAAATTCTACTCCCTTCTCTCAACACTTCCATGATTTAAACCAAGCTTAAACTCTAAAGGAAGTTCTCAGGAGCAACGATAGCTCTGAATATAATCTGCAATCTGACAGCCACCAAACTGCATACAATTTAATTTTATTTTTTCCCTTAAAAAAATCTTGCCATTCTTTTTCTTGTTTTGCTTTCAGTATTTCTTTGACATTTTTCCTCCTGGTTTAAGTTACCACCAGAAAACAGCAGATTGTGATTCACTGGGGTTATACTTCAAATTTAATAGAACACTGCTCACTGGAAGTCAGAGAAGTGACTTTTATTTAAATCAGCTGTGGAATCATGGTGACAAATGCAAACAACCCAAAATAAAGGCAGATTTTTGGAGTGAGGCTGTTCTTGTAAGATTTTGGAAACTATCAGGTGAGAACAGACTGAAATCAATTTGCAGCTGATTCTGTGGTGTGGACACATTGATGAGGCAAGCTGAAATTATGGAAAACATCCTTTAAATCTGTAGAGAGTCAATCTCCCATTCTGGATACTTCGGGGTGTTTTTTTGGTTTGTTTTTTGTTTTTTTTTTTTTTAATCTACAGAAGATAAACAAGGCAGAAGTGAAATTTTGATCCCTGACTGATACAAGGAACTTTCACCTGCCCTTTCCTGAGCACAGACAGGAAGGATTCAGCAAAATCCTCTCACGGAGTGAGGCTGTCACACACATTTGTGTGCTCATGTGTGTGTAATCCCAGGAAAAATTGCTTCCCACTGGACAGATCCGAAGATCTGGAGAAACTGATAAAACTCAGATTGTTCTCTGAGTTTTTGACCTGGCACCACTGGGTGATCTATATTTGGCTGTCACCCAAGATTGGTGTGTTGGTCATAGAGAGATCAGGTCTGGTCCCACTGCCATGGGCAGAGTTGATTTTTTAAGCCCAAAGTAAATAGCCCAAAGTCGTGTTGCCTCAAATTCCTGGGAATTTGGAGGCAGCTGAGCAGTTGTGCTGCAATGAGGGGCGCAGAACAGACTATTCAATTGAAAAATTGAAGTATTATTACAAATATCTAGGCTTTCCCTGCTGCATCCTTCATCCAGGTGCTGACAAACACCAGGAGGGGTTCCCTCCACCTCAGGGCTGTCTCTGGGAGTGAATTCAGTGAAGCCAAGGCGTGGAGAGCAGTGGCTGCTGCTCCTCTGCCAGCTCCCATCACACAGCACTCACTGGTGGTGCTGGTCAGCCCTGAGAGCCTCTCCTCTGACAGCCCCGTCCTTCTAGTGATGCTTTTTTTGGGGGGTCTCCACCTTTTCCCTCTGGTTCTCTCCTCTGTGTTGAGGAGATGAGGAGCTGGGCACTCCGGGCTCAGTAGGAGCCAAGGAAATGCCCGTTCTTTATTCACACAGCCCATCTCTGTACAGTTTTTACACCCCTCGTCTGTCACTCCAGTGGTTTCCTTGCCCATCACTCCACGGGTCAGTAAAAGGTGTTTTCCCTGTATATCAACTCTCTCTCTTCCTGGTTCATTTCCATCTTTTGCTCACGGATTCTCGTGAGACAGATTCCTTGTTTAATGCAGGTGCGGGTGTTTTTCCCCCAGGAATAACTTGTCATTGACGAACCCTCACTCTCAGGGTGGATTTCACCGGGGAGCTCCCAGACCCCTCAGCTGCCCTCAGCAGTGACAATTATTGGTATCAATTCAGCAGAGCCAGGCCTGGTTTTGTACAGAATTCTTTAAATGTCCATTTTCCTCTGAGAACATCCCCACACTGTGTCCCATCAGCGAGCACCCAGCCAGGCACTCTTATCTCCAGGGGTTTTCTCCATCGTCCCTGTGGGTCACTTCCAGCTCAGGAATTCTGCGATTCCATGGTCCTGGGGCCTCTCCTGCTCTCCCAGGATGAAGTCAGTGGAGACAAAGCCTCGTCTTCCTCCCTGCCCCGTTGGCTGTTGGTCACCCCAAGGATCGTTTGTCCTTCTGTCCCCACATGTGACCCTGATCTGAGCCCAGAGTGGCTACAAAAACACAACGTCCTCCAACCCCACACACGCACAGATGGCTTTGAAGTCCTCCTGGCTGCCTTCTGATTTCTTCTCCCTGTTTTGGTTTGGGTTTGCTGCTCCTCATTATTGTTATTATTTTGTTTAGACAAACCTTTTCCAGGGACTGTGTTCTTTGTTATCCCTGTGGGAGAGGGACAGTTGTTTTCTTACCCCTTCCACGGCACTTTTTTTTTTTCTTTTTTTTCTTTCTTTTTTTTTTTTCTTTTCCTGCCAAGCAATGCCCTGATATGGAATTTGCACATGTTTGAAGCAGAAATAAATGACTAACATTTTTTCCCCTTTCTCCCCCCCTTTTCTTGGAGCTGGATGAAGGTAGGAACACGGCATCCTTTCCTACAGCCATCACATGCAAGCGATTACAGAGTTGCCCTTAACTTGTACCATATCCCCAGTCAGCCCTAATAAAAAAGACACAAGAAATATGAACGTGCCACCAGATTCCTGTATGGAATCAATCCCTTCTGTGTTGTTAAAACAGCAGAGGAAATCTGGTGTTGAAAGAATTAGAATTTAAAAAAATAATAATAAAAAAATTTAAAAGCCACTGGATAAATCAGGGCTCTAACGCCAGAAAGGCAAACCTACATCAGATAAAATCTTGTCACTGTGCTGCCCCATTTTGTGGAGCTGTCGGTCATTACACTGATATGTGAATATCTCTGATAACTCCAGCCTTGGAAAGAGCAAAACCTTTAAATAAATATTCACTAAAAGGGTTCCTGCATGTGGAAATGCTGGAGCCTGGATGGACAGGGATTAAGCTCATCTCCAAAGGGAAGAGCTTGGATGTTGTGAAATGAGCTCGGACGGATTTCCATTCACTTCATCTGTGTTTTACTCCCTATCATCACTGTACAGGAATAAATATATCCAGAAATGAATTTATTCTCCCACTCAGGATGGGAAATAACTTATGTGTCTCTCTTTAACTCCAAAGTCAAGCCGGATGATTGAGGTTTAAATAGTCAAAATTAGGTAAAAATATATTTGTGCGTATTTCTGATGTTAAATGGTCCCCTGCAACAGGGCCAAGGCCTCCTTCCAGAATTTCAGAGGTGCTGCTCAGCATCACAGTCATGATCCCATCCTTTCTCAGCCGACACTCAGGTGGTCAGCAAACACCCAGGATCTCTGGAAACTCCCACAGAGCCACAGAATCACAGCTTGCACTTGATGAGCTGAGAGAGCTTTTCCAGTTTCGTGATTCTGTGATTCTCTGACTGGGCTGACAGGGACATTCCTGTGAAAGGAGGACGTTACCAGGGACAAGGGAGCCACAGCCCCAGGATGACCAGGGGTAGCATCACTACACAGGAATATTTTTGGGGAGAATATCCCAAACATCCCACCGTAGGATGCGTGGGACCCGTTGGATTATGTGGGCGGGTGAGTGAGAGGCAGTGGTGACACTGAAATTCAGAAAGTGAGGAATGCCCAGAACTGGCTGGCTGCCCCCAGAAGATTTAATAACCATTCCTATTCCTGATTCCCCATCCCAGAACCAGAGGGTATCTGGGATTGGTACAGGAATCAAAAGAGCTGCAATAAGGTAATAAGGGATGGAAGCAGAGCATTGCTTTAATGTTCTTTTCTGACCTATCCAGGAACAGGATTTCCTAAGATCCATCAGTCAGATCTTTCTGGCTCCCTGCATCTCTGGGGACCCCCGAGAATTTCCTGAGTTGGAAGGAACCCTCAAGGATCCCAGCTCCTGGCCCTGCACAGCACAATCCAAAAATCTCACCCTGTCCAAACACTCCTGGAGCTCTGGCAGCCTTGGGAATGCGCCATTCCCAGGGGATCCTGGGCAGTGCCCAGCACCCTCTGTGGGAAGCACTTTTTCCTGATACCTAACCAAATCCTTCCCTGTCACAGCTCCATGCAGGTAATTTTTGTTTTAAAAACATTTAACTCCCATTTCCCGTGTCCACACAGTCCTTGGGAGATCAAAAATAATCAAATCATTTGTCTGCAGGGTTTGGGAAAGTGCTGGTGTGTGGAGCAGGCTCTGGGATGCTGGGAAGGGTCAGATTTCCTACAGGATGAGGAATCCCACAGGATCCCATAAGGGAAAATCCACCCCAAGGCCTGCCCCAACACCTAATTCTTGCACAACCTCCCTTTTTTAGGCATTAACATAAACCTGTAAATTCCTGCTGGCCAAAACTCTCCTCTTCCGGAAAAAAAAAAAAAAAAAAAAAAGAAAAAAGAGGAAAACACACAGGATTCCTTCCTGGAGAACCTCCTTTGGTCTGTGGCTCCTTTTTTCTCGGGATAAGCACCAGTCTGGCTCTCCTGATTATTCCCTTTCATCTGTAAACAATTTCAGTTTCATACGATGGAGAGGAGACAAGAGGTGGAGAGCATCAAGTCACTCAAGTGTCCCCGCAAGTGAGCAGCCTTGGAGAGCAATTCCTTTGGTTTGTGATGATCCCAAGGATTTTCAGCTCCCTGCTCCACCCTGCAGCCACGAAGAACAAAAAGGCACAGCCCCGTTTATGAGAGACCAGCATTGCTCAGAAAATGGATTTCAAATCTTCTCTGGAAGGTGTCACCTTCCAAATATAAATTCTTTCACGGCCGAACGGTGGAGATGAAAGGTTTGGAGCCCTGAAGGGCAGCTCTGGTGAGGTTTCCTCACTGCCTGTGCTCAGCTACTGCCTCTGTGTCCTGCACAGCTTTGTCCCCACTGACATCTGGGAGCAACATTGTCCCTGGAATCCAGGCTGGGGCAAATTCTCCCTTCCGTTCAAACATTCTGCCTTTTGATAGGAAAATTAGCCCCAAATTTGTTCATGTGTTCCTGAAGGGGAAAACATCCCTTAATCGGCCAGGCAAATTTGCTTCCATGTCGTCCAAATTAAGTGTTCTTGCAATGTTTTCCAAATAGTTTATCCAAGGGAAAAAGCAAATAAAAGCAGGCGGAGAAGGGAAGACAGAGGGCAAGGATGGAAAATTGCTCTTTGTTCATTTGATTTATTTTTGTCAAGACCTGAAGCCACAGGAGAACATTAATGAGTCACTTTTGGGAGCTGGGATAAAGAAAAACAAGATTTTATCTCATTTCTGCAGAGCGTGAAGAAATGGACATGGATGGATGGTGTGAGGAAAAACTGGCTGAAGTCGAGTTGACAATTTCAAGGGTATCCAGAGCTTTTAATAATCGTTAATAAATTAATAATCAAAAGGATAGCCAAGGAAAATTTGTGCCTATTTCTGGGTGGGATGGGTGATTTAGAAAGAGCTGATGCAGACGAGGCTGAGATCCCCAACCTCTTCCTTGCTTTAACCTTCCAACAGGATTCCCAGGCCTCTATGACAAGAGCTGGGGAGAATTCCATTAATTTCATGAGGAGAATTCCAGCAGTGGACAAGGGTCACATCAGGGATTCCTTGAAGGATCTTCCTGTTCAATTCCACGTGCAGAGAGAACTGATGTCCTTGAAAACACTATCAGGTCATGGAGAACACCTCCATCACCCCTCTAAAAAGGAATTCCTTCCCGATATCCCGCCCAAACTCGCCCTCCTCCAGCTCAAAGCCATTCCCTGTGTCCCATCCCTCCATCCCGTGTCCCCAGTCCCTCTCCAGCTCTTCTGGAGCCCCTTTGGGTGCTGGAAGAGGCTCTGAGCTCACCCTGGAGCCTTCTCCTCTCCAGGCTGGACAATCCCAACTGCCCCAGGCTGTTTTTATAGGGAAATAATCAGCTTGGTGGCTCTTGTCTGGAGATGCAGCAGAGGAGACAGATCCTTTTCCCAAGGAATATTAGAGATATTATTCCAAAGAAGTTCCTTCCACACAGTTCAAAAAACAAAACAAACAAACAAACAAACAAAACCACAAATCAGATTAAATTACTTTAAAGCTTTAACCAGCTGATTCCTGATTTATCCTCAAGGATGTGTCTCCTTTAGCTCCAAAATTAATGGAAACCTATGGAAAAACGGGATTTGCCTTGGGACCTCAGTAGGGTGGAATTAAAGAGCCCTTCCCAAATAACTGCTGGAACCAGGGAGTTGGAGCAGATGATCTCCAGAGGTTCCTTCCAGCCTCACCCACTCCATGATTCCGTGATAACCTGGAATTGTTCAGCCTCTGCATTGCTTGTTTTGCCCAGCTTGGGTTGTTCCGTAAATACTGGGCAAGCAGATGTTTTGGGGTTTTTATTTCCCTTAATAATGGTCACTGCTCTTTGATCCTGGGACAAACCAGAAACCACAGGGAAGGCAAGGAAAATTCTGTTCTGATTAGGGTTCGGGACAAGGAAAGGTTTATTTATTTATTCATTTATTCATTTCTTTATTTTTCTTTCTAAACACACACATTTAATTAGTGGGTGAGTCATGGAATCTTCTTCTAGGGAGAAATCAGAACCTCATTCTTCTTTTTTTCTTCTAGGGAGAAATTGAGTTCTTTTTTTCTTTTTATTTTTTTTTAATTAAGTCATTTTCTTAAAGAAAAATTTATTCCTTTTTATGGAAAAGTGGACCCATTCTTGTGGGCGTGTGGTAAAGATTTGCACAACATTATAAAAATTTCACTTGCAGAAAGCTAAATCAGATTTAGAAGTCCCACTCAGCCCCATGCACTCTCTCAGAGCTCGTGCAAATCACTGGGAAATTACAGAAAAAAAAAAAAATTAAGATTCCCTTAAAAAAATTCAAATTGTCTTGAGTTTACCACAAACTTTCAGTAAATTAAAATATTTATGCTGTGTATATGTAAAGAGCACGCCTCCATAAATGATGGGGATTTTATGCCTACCCAAACCTATGGAATAGGTGGATGTAGGAAAAAAAAAAAGCGCAGAAACACAGTCCCAGTTTTTTGGTCTACAGGAATTTGCTAAAATTCCATTTCTAAGATGAGGAGGGAACAAAATGTATTTGTGGAATTAATTTCCAGTTTGGCACAATTTTTCAACCAAGAAAAAAGGAGAGGTGTTTCAAAACTGCTAATTTTCATATTTTGAGAGGAAAACTTTGAGATTTTTCATAGTGTCTGGTATCCAGATGATAAAATGTCTTTAATTTTAGTTGAACAAAAATGGTTAAACCAAAATTTTCAGACAAATTCAAACATTTGGTTTTTAATCCTCCTGCTTGAAAACCTGTAATAATTCTGCCTTCATCCCACCAAAAAACACTTTTCAACTTTTTAGGGTAACTTATTTAGCTTCAGTTCTGATTTATTTTTCCTTTGAAAGGACTGGTGGTGTAAAATAAAGTTGATATTTTTAGATTATTTACAGCCTTTTTTTTAATTTTTAATTTTCTATTGATTACCCAAAGAGTCTTGTGGAGTTGGCAGTGCTGGGTTTATGGTTGGATTTTATGATTTTAAAGGTGATTTCCAATCGAAATCCTCATTCTATTATTCAATGTCTTGCACCAAAGGCAGAAGTGAATCCAAAGTGCATCTTCCCAGGTGGAAATGCAGGAAATTTGCCTTTTCCTAGGCCAGGAGGAGGGGCCAGCTGGGTACATGAGGCTGCTCCTGGGTTCTGCCCACTTCTGATAATTCAGATCTCTTCCTCTTTTCCATCTCTGGACAGTTCCAACCCTAAATCCATCCTGCTCTTTTTTTTGGAAAAGAAGTTTAGAAGGAGGGCGGCCTCCACCTCACAAATGGGGAAACTGAGGCAATAAAGTGACACCTTGGGACCCATGCCACGACTCTGATTCCTTTGTTGTCATTCTGTCACCTGTGACATGACTCTGGGATTTATTTTTTTGTGATTCTGGGAAGCTCTGATTTCTTTGTCCTCACCTCCAGCACAGATTTTAGTGCTGAGCATTTCTGTGGTGCCCCACAAACCTCGTCTTGGAGTGGTTAGGCTCAAGGCCCTGGCACAGCATTCCCAGAGCAGCTGTGGCTGCCCCTGGATCCCTGGCAGTGCCCAAGGCCAGGCTGGAGGGGGATTGGAGCAGCCTGGGGCAGTGGGAGGGGTCCCTGTAGTGGAATGAATTATCTTTAAGGTCCCTCCCAACCCAAACCTTTCTAATTCCAGAGAACATCAGTGGAACTCAGGAGGAGCTGGGATGAGCGACCCTCACGGGCCCCTCTGCAGCACACCCAACCCATTTATCTCAAAATGAGATGGAGTATCCCCCGGGAATTTTAGTATCTAAATATGCTTGAAGCCAAACTCCGTTGCTCTACTGAAAAAGAGAATTGATATCATCAAACTCTGTGATGTTGGTAATGAGTGATAAAACATGACACAAAGAGGTACTGAAAGCAAGGCCATGAGGAGGGCAGAGTTGAGGCTCATTGGTTTCCAAATATTTAATTTCACAGCTGCTTTATGACTTCACAGGAGATTTAAACACGATCATTTGTCTCTTTCCATGCAGGTGGCAGTGATGAAAAAACTGAGAAAAGGCCCAAAAATGCCACGAGAGCTTAAGACAGAAAATCCCTTAGGATCATGGATTGGTTAAGCTGCAGAAGAACTTCGTGGGTTGGAATGAATGAGCTGATTGCTGAGGAGCTGAGCTTTGAGGTGAACACATCCCTGAGGAGTCTTCACCTGGGACAAAACCCAAATGCACTCTGGAAAAAAAAAAAAAAAATGGGCTCTTTAATTTCCTTTGGGTTTTTGAGGGGTTTTTTTGAGGTTTTTTGTTTGTTTTTTTTTTTTTAAATTTCCTTTGTTTCTCTTAATTACCAGCAATTCTGTGGCACAAGGACCTAAGTAACCCTAAAATATTTCCTTAAACCCATGTTACTTTTTGCTCTTTTTCTCCATCACCCCCAAACAACTCCCACCAAAAACCAGCCAGGAAAACCCCGTTGGAATGCTGGACCCCAGGCCTGGGGAGGTATGTGGAGGTGAATGGAGATGAGCCAGAAGTCCCAACCTTTTCCCACACCAATAATTCCCAAGCCTCACGGGCCACCTGGAGGGAGTGTGGATGTTTGGTGCTCTCTAGTGACTGCTCCACAAAGACTTTGGCCACTCGTGAGCAGCTCCTGGGAGTAAGAGTTGAGTTCTTTGATTTCCTTGGGTTTATTTTAGCTGAAATCCATGAAAAACCCTCTGTTCAATGCTCGTGAGCAGCACAGACAGGGCTGGTCAAGCAGGTTCTGATGGTGTCAGTAAATTGACTTTTTGATTGGTTTTTAGGTTCTCTCCTCACATAAAATCCCAGGCAGCTCTTCCAAAGAAAATGGATTCTCTTGGAATTCAGGAGGCAGTAGATTTAGGATGGAACAGGGTTTAGATTTGATATTGGGAAGAAATCCTTGGCTGTGAGGGTGGGGAGGGACTGAAATGGATTTTCCAGAGAAGCTCTGGCTGCTCCATCCCTGAAAGTGTCCAAGGCCAGTGGAAGGTGTCCCTACAATTCCAAAGCAGCCAGGAGGGTCTGGGTGAGATTTTAAAGCATGAGAAGATGCTGATCAAGCAAAGAACAGCAGACCCTGAGGGGCTGACCCACAGGAACACAATCCAGCTTCTCCCAGAGCCACATTCCAACTCTTCAGTGCTCAAAAAACCACTGGATTTTTGCAGCTCTTCTCTAAAGAAAAACTTTTTTATCTGTACCTGTAAAGAGGTGCAACTTCTTTTTTCTGTAAGCAATCTGCTCCCCAAACAGATCTTTCCGTCCTTAATTTTCCAGATCCACACATCTTAGATGTCAAATTTGGTTCAAATTGGATGAGGGAATAAAAATAGGCCTAAAGTAGGCCCGGTCTTGTATAAGTTTGATTCCTTTAGGAAAGAAGAGCAGAAACCTTTCCTGACATGTTTTCCATAAAATCTGGAGGGGCATGGAAAGGAAGGAGTGACACCTCCCACTTGGATGTTGACTCCCATTCGCTCTGGCACCTGCATTAAAACAACATGCAGATTTCCCTTTCTTTCCCCACCTATTTTTACTGATTTTCTTAAATCTATTTAGACCAGATATTAATGACCTTAATACAAGGCAAGAAACGAAAACTCAGCAGTGAAGATCTGGCCTGAACCCTCTGCTTGGAAGATTTACAGGAGCCAAAGGCTTCAAGTGGCTGAGCCTGGAAAGATTCCTTCCTTTTTGGCCCCTTCCCCGTTTGCTGGTGCGTGCATGGAAGAGCTCCTCACACATCTGTCCCTATCAGTGCTGGGCCTGTGATAGAGCTTGGATTTATGGCTCTGTGAGCTCTTAAAAGTGTTGATATTTTACCATCCTTCCTGCTGAAAGGATGCCAGCATCCCAGTAGCCTTCGGGATAAACCTCTGGAGCCGGAGCTGCTGCTTGGGGATCGTCCTGCTCGGCTGAGCTGCCAAGAAATGAAATCTGGGCTCTCTCAACCTCTGAGCATCAGCAGTCTTCAGAGGACACTGGAACTTTGCTGAGCTTGTGTTCTTTCCCCCCTCCTTCCTTTTTCTCTTTTTTCCCCTCTGTCATCCAGCTGGGTTGTTTTGTTCGGGTTTTTATTTGAATTTAAAAGTTTTAAATGTGCTTTGTTCCCCCTCCTTCTCAGCTCTTCCATCCTCTTTTCCATGTTCACTACGGCAAATTCTTGTTGCTGGCTTGGAGCTGAATTTTCTTCCTGTATCACTGAAAAACAACAACAAAACCCTAATAAAATTAGGAAACCTCACATGACTCCAGAGCAAACCTTCCACTGGTGTAAATCAGCACCGAGCCACTGAAATCAACATCCGTAAATGCCTGTATTCAGGATAAAGAAAGGAGCAGTTGCAAAAAAAAAAAATGTTAACTTTAGAGCTCTGGGATGGGATTTTCTCTATCAGCTGGGTTTTAGCTCAGAAAGTGCCTTAGAATCTGAGAATCCCAATGGTTTGTGTGGGAAAAGACCTTAAAAATGCTCCAGTCACACACCTTCCACCATCCCAGGATGCTCCAAGCCTTGTCCAGCCTGGGCTGGAACACCCCAAGTTGGTTTCTCCCTTTTTCAGGAGTCTGATAAAGAGATTTATTCCCTCCCCTCTTGTTTCCAGCAGTTGGAAATCATCAGCAAATGAAAATATTTGCTTGGGAAAGCAAAATGCCAAATATACCAACAGCAGGCAGGCAAAGCATGAGACAGGAGATATGTGCGAACCATCCCAGGGCAGCAGCTCAACTATCCCAGAAAAACAAAATATTCCTGATAAAAGGTGTGGTCAGAGCAGCTTTCTTTTACAAGTACATCTATTAAAACCATCCATGTACTTATGTGCATATATTTACTTTTTTTAATATAAAAACATATGGGGGTTTTTTAGGAATTCAGTTTCCTGGTTACAAGCCTGCACATCTATCTTCAAAAAAAAAAAAAAAAAAAATTAGATTATATTAAAAAAAAAAAAAAATTAGATCAATCTCCTATTCTTTGCCAAGCAAGCCTTGCTCAGGAGGATTGTGTTAAAATTGGGTCTTTAGAAGTCATGGCAAGCTGCAGGGGGAAAATAAGCAGAAAGTTGTGATGGCTCCTGATCTGACTGGTGCTGTTGCTCAAGAAGATTTGGGGTGGCTTGGAACATTCCACATGTCCAATTCCTCACCCCAAAAGGTTTCCCAATGCCGTCAGAGCTCTCTGGTCTGGAGGAAATAGGGCAGGAAACCTCAGAAGCTCAGAACCCCCAGGATCTTGCAGGTCCTGTGTGTGGTATGAACTCCGGATGCAGAATCTTGGGATATTTCTTGAGCCATCGGGCAGAGCTGTCATTGCTCTGTAAGAGATGGGCTCTCATGGTCTGTTTTGTTTAGGATTTGACTGTTATGGGGTGGAACATCTGGCAGCCTGAATCGGGGAAAGTCATTTTATGTGTGTCCATGTGCCTGGAGAGTGGTCAAATAATCAATTTAATGTCTTGTAGGAGCGATGAGTTTGATTTGCAGAGTTTCATCTGCTCTACAGAGCTTTAATCACACATTCCCTGTGTCACAAAATGAGGGGTGACCATCTCTCTCATCTCATCTCTCTCATCTCATCTCCTGGGGTGTTGGGTTTGCCCCTTCCTGGGCTCATTTTGGCAGATGGTGTTGGGTCAGCAGAGCCATGGTCACCTTGGAATGGCCTCCTCAGCACAGCTGTGGCTGCCCCTGGATCTCTGAAGTGTCCAAGGCCAGGCTGGACAGGGCTTGGAGCAGCCTGGGACAGTGGGAGGCGTCCCTGCCCATGGCAGAGGTGGAATGAGATGATTTTTAAGGTCCCTCCAACCTGAACCTATTTGGGATTCTCTGATTCTGCCTTTCCTGCTCTCAGTGTGACAAGGACTCATCTTTTTCATGTCCCCGTGAGGATGCACAGAGAGGGCAGAGGCCAGGACAACGTTCAGACCCTTTTATTGACTCCACTCCAGGTCCTGCTGAGCAGAAGAATTTATTCTCCTTCCTGAGCAGCTCTTTCCTGTTGTGCTGAGCATGACTCAAACCAACACCATGGTTTTGTTTGGGATCCACAGCAGCAATCCAGGGATCTTTATTCCCAGACGGAGCTTACTGGGACTCCAAGCATTCCTCTGGAGTTGGGTGCTGGGGTCACTCCCCAGTGGGACTATGCTGTCCCAGCCATCTCCTCTGCCCCTTCTGGTTCCATGAGGGCTTCCAAGTCCACATTCCAGAGGAATCAACGCAGGGCTAACAGTGGAGAGGGCCACAGCATTCTTCAGGAATCACTCCAGCCAGTCCTACAAGGAGGGAAGACCACTTCAGGCAGCACTGGCAGCTCCTGGCAGGAGTCACTGCTCAACCAAAGTGGTTCTTCACACAGCATCCCCAAATTTGGGTGGTTCATGTAGGAATAGGGACGTATCTCCCAATCCAACATCTCTCCAATGGGATTAATGGGTCTGTTGGGAAGTTCAGCTCTGGGCTGAGTGAGGTGGAAACTGGGAGTCCATATCCTATTTTAGTGCTCCAAAAGCTTGCTGGGAATATGAGATTCCAGGATATTAACTGACCTTCTTCAAGGGCAAAGCACAACCAGATCTAAACACAACATCCCTATGCCCAGTGGGTCCCTGGGACTATCCTTCCTGCCTATCCTGCTCTCAGGAATCCAGAATAATAAAGCCCAGAAGGTTCTGAGCTCTGTGGTCACTGCTCACTGTTTTCTCAGGATAAATACAAGTTCAAGGTGCTAATAATAAAAACAATCAAATCCCACCCAGCCCAACCTGACTAGAGCATTTCAAACAATTGAGTGGCAGGGTCTGAACTAAGCCAGGCAATAGAAATTAAATTCTTAAGCTTGGAGGAGCCTTTGAAAGTTTTCTATTGGTCACAATTTTTTGCTCTGTCAGCTTCTCCAGGCCTGAATTTTGTCATGGAATTACTCTATTGCTTTAGGCTGCAAAGCAAGACAAACAGTTTGAGAGGAAAAAAAAAAAAGCTCAGCTGCCTTCCTGACCCACACTCACTGCTGCTCAGCAAATACCAGAGATTTCAAGGCTTCAGCCCGGGCTGTGTGAGAAAGAGCGGCCCTGATTTCACTCACTGCTCCTTCTGGGCCTCATCCAAAGCACATGGAAATCAAAAGGCCTTTTCCTGCTGACATCAGTGGCCTCTGGAACACACCTAGAATGTCCCCAGGCTAAAAGTCATTGCACTCTAAGGATGGCTGGGCTGCTCCTCAAGCACAGACAGCCCCTGCTCCCTCACAGGCCCCCAAATTGACCTTGTTGCTGTTCTCAGAGCCAGAGCTCCTCAGAGCTCTCCAAACTCAGGCTTCACCCATGGCCGAGGGATTTTGGGACAAGACATTGTCCCGGGAGGGGTGGCAAGGTTTGGGGACGCGCAGGAGGCTTTGGGGGGTGCTGGGTGGTGCCAGAGTCTGGCTCGGCCAGGGTACGATTCCTCCCCTAGAGGGATTCCAGCTGTGCCAGAAAGAGGTGGGAGTGGGATCAGCTGCACTTCTGCCCCTCCAGCACAGGCAAAGGAGGTGGTTTGGCACCCCCTGGACACAGATCCTTTCCCTGGGGTCCAGAGAGCCCCTATCCACTGCAACACACAAGGCCCAGGCCCACGAGGGGATGCTGAATCCAAATTTTGTTGGATTCAAGGGCCAGAAGAGCTGGGATGGGGCTCACTTACCTTTAGTCGTATGGAAGGATGACCATGAAGGTCCAGGTAATCATCAGTGAACAACCACATGCAAAAACACCCCTGAGAAAAGCCAAATAATCCAGGCTTTTTCTGGATGCCTACCTTGGAATAAAATTTATTATTGAGTTTTCAAGTGATTGCAAAGGACAGTCTAAAGAGCTCTGAGGTTTTAAGATCTGCCTAAAAATTTAGGTGAGATTTGTTCTACCTGTGACCTCTAATTGTCTTTTTCCCGTAACAGCCATCCACACATCAATCACTCATTATCCTCCAGGATCCACTTTCCCAACAAATTATTGGCATTCATTTATTTTATTAATTATTTAATTTATATTATAAAATTTAATCCATAGATGGAAAGAAAGTGTGGAGCTGTGGGCAGATGAATAGAAGCACAGGAAAATATCAGCAGGAAGAGGAAAACTGGGAAGGGAGAGGAAGAATCCTTCCCTTCCTGAAGTTTTTAGGTGTTGGTGAAGAGTACAGCACCTGTGCCCAGAAGGGGAGGACATGGACAACCACCTCCAGCAGTGGAGGGAAGGAAGGGTTCGTGGAGCTTTCCCTGGTGAAGCGGGACAAAAAGAGATCTGTTCCTTTGGCCTGGTGGCCAGTGATGGCATTCCTGATGTTTTAAATTGTTATTTTATTATTAATTAATAGCTATTAATAATTAATAATAAAAATAATTTTAAAATGTAATTTAAAATTTAAATAATTTTGTTTATTTTAATTAAATTAATTATTATTTTGTTCTTGCCTCTGAATCGCAGGGAAAGTCCAACCCTGCCTCCAAGCGTTTCTCAGAGTTGTGCCCTGAGGAGCAGCACATGGAGACAGGGTCCTGGAAGGGATGGGCTCCTTTTGGCTTCCAAGGCAGCACCTCTTGTGCCTGCTCATTCCGGGAACGCTGTCTCCCATGGCGGTGACGCCGGTGGATTATCTCCCGTCAGGAAACAGGGAGCTCAGACCAGCCCTTCAGCAAAGATTCGGCTCAGCAGCGTGAGGCTGAGGAGGGGGAGCTGTCAGACACCCCCAAGCATCTGAACCCCCGGAAATCCCAAATTTTCTCTGCATGGACAGCCGGTTTTCTCTGTGAAAATGGAGCTGCCACGCTGATCCAAGTGACACTTCAGTGACATCAAGCCCAGCAAGCTCAGGAAACAAGAAATCCCTGTGCCAGCATTGTGTGCTGGCTCTGATTCCAGGAGTGACCACAGCTCCCGACAGCCCCAGCCTTGGCTGCCCTTTGGTGATTGTTCTGCGAGCCTCTGCTCTGCCCCTCAGCTGAAAAACAGAACAGCACCATGGACCTGGATTTTCCCTCATTTCCCTTCCCCTCGCTGCTTCCTTCTGCCTGCCCTCTTGTCCAGGCTGATTCCCACAGCTCCAGAGCCAAGTCCAGCAGCTGCTGGGAGTGTTTTAGGGGCAGTTCAAATCCCAGGTCCAGGCTTCCTGGGAAACCTTGAACAGGCATCCCCCCTGGGTCTGCGAGCAGAATATTCCCAGTCTTCTCCAAATTCCAAGGAATGCAGCCCTGAATGAATGTGAGGAGAATCAGGAGGAGAGATGGAATCATCTTTCCACATCAATATCATTCTAAAGGGGTTTTTTAGTTGTGTTTCATTCAGGAGCAGGGCATTTTTTCCTTACCAATTAATGTCTTGGGGCATTTTTTGCCCCTTCCCATCTTTCCTTATCAATTTTAAAGCTTTAGGAGTTCCATGGAGCTTATAACCCAGTCACAAAGAGAGAAGAACAGAATTTTAGAAAAGAAATTTTCCTAATTTAGAAAGGAGATGTTCCTAATCCATTTGCCACCTTTAAACCTCTCTGACAATGTTTGATTTATACCAAGCTCAGGGAGTGATTTCTCTACAAAACAACAGAAATTTTAAACCCTACATTTTAGAAAGAGATCCAAGCACAGGATTTTCTCGTTCTCTCACCTCAGCTGAAGCAGAAGTATTTTTATTTAGAGCCTGAATTTCAGCTGTCCTGAATAATTCAACCTCTAATTACAGCCAGTGCAGGATTATTCATTTACACCAGATGAAGAGCTGGCCCAGAAGTCTGCAGGGACCCACTGAAAGCCCAAGTAAAACACATAATTAAGTGGGTTTTTTATTAAATCTGACCACAACTTGTTCAGTTTTGGTGAAATTCATCTCTGCTTGTAAATTCCTGCGTGGGATCTGAGCAGGGCAGCTCCAACACAGGGCTGGGATTTGCTTGGCAGATTAGGATGGCAAGAATTATCTCTGTGCATATCAGGGCATCTTTCTGAGCAGGAATTAGCAGCAATGAATTCCAAGTTATTATTGATTATTAGTGGAACTGATGAGATTTGATCTGTGGAATTGGAAAACCATCCAGCTGAACGAGTGTGGGTGGCTGCAGTAGGGAGGGATTAATCACTGGGTGGGATTTGGGAGATCCTCCTGAAAATTTGATGTGATTTGAGGGAAGGTGTCTGGAGGGCATTTTGGAGGATGGAATTACGATGTAGGACGTGGAATCATAGCAATCGTGGGATAACTAAGGTTGGAAAAATGCACCAAGTCCAACCTTTGACCGAATCCCACCAACCCGAAGCGTCACATCCACTTGGGTTTTGGATGCTTCCAGGGGTGGTGATTCCACAACTTCCCTGGGATTTCTTTTTTCAGGGAAGAAATTTTTCCTAATATCCAACCTGAATCCAAAAGGAGACCTTTGTAGTGACACAAGAAAAATGTCCCGAGCCAGACCCCCCTGCCTGAAGCGAAAAACTGAATCCCAACCTTTAAAAGAAGCAACAATCTGATCAGAGCTATCCCAAATTCCGGCAGAAAAACACTCAGGAGGCATAAAATACAAAGTGCTGACTCCTTTCTCTACAAACAACCTCTGGCTTTATCCTGGCCTGAAAAATAAATTTATTCCTAGTGTGACTTCGGGAGAAGATGCCAACAAAGTGCTGCGCAGGGCAGGGTTTATTTTGTTTATGCTGTTGGTTTGGAAAGGAAAAATAAAAAGGTATCAGTGCATACCCTGAGCAAAAATAATGGGAAATTGTATGAAAACAGAGCCTGGATTCTCAGGAGACAACTTACAATTATATGGGACATGACAGGATGTGAAAAACAACACACGGAGCGTGTAGGATAAACACGGCCGAAATATCCCTCAGGCCTTGCAGGTTCTGAGGGGCCATAAATAAAAGATAATGATATTTAGGCGGGAGGGGGAGCTCCCCCAGCGGCTCCCGGCCCTATTAATTTTCACAGTCAGTTTTTTGCGACTGGTTAAGGTTGGATTGGGATGCCTTTAATGGCAAGGAGATAATTCAAAGGACAGCAAAACCAGCACAGACCGAGTTCCGAGCGTGAAGTAAGAGCAAATTTTTACCCTTGTCCTGAGGTGCTAAAAAAATGTCCAAACCACAAATCCATAGGGAATAAAATGGCATTTCAGGAGTAAAAGGTCTCCTTTTTTCTGGCATTGCAGCAGGGAAAATCTCAATTTTCCATACCTGTGAACATGAACTTTGCTTTAGCTGCAGAGGGGATGTTCTGGGTTATTAAACTTAATTCCTGAAATAAAAATTCCTAAATTGTTGCTGCCCTTGTACTTCCCTGCCCTCCATTTTAAGGGGATTCTATTCTCTTTTATCTGAAAAATACCTGGATCCCATTTTCCTTGCCCTTGAAACATCCTAAAGACACTGTAATTTAAATTCCCTGACATTGAGAGATATCGTAAAAATTTCCTTATAAAGTTTATAAACCAAACATCTCTTCAGTTTCCCGAGGAATGGACATGAACCAACGGATGGATAAACCTGGTGCTATAAATGGGAATCCATGAAAATTTCGAGTTTGGCCAGAGCTGCAGGGGAGTGCAGAGAAAATGGGGTGGGAACTACGGATTATGGCAAAATCCTTCAATTCCTGGTGAAATAAACCCCATTTACGCCCAGCAGAGTTTTGTGGATCCTCTGGAAAGAAGAACCATCAACAAAAATGGGCAAGAGAGACCAAGTCAGGGTTGTTAGGTACTATTTCTTATAAATAAATTAATACTATTTTAAAAAAATTTTAAAAATAATATACGTATGTGTGTGTGTATATGTATATGTATATGTATATGTATATGTATATGTATATGTATATGTATATGTATATGCATATGTATATGCATATGTACATGTACATACAATTTTTCATATATATACTATGCATTATATAAAAATATATATAAGGATTCTATATAATTATATAGAATTTTATATAATAGACATAATATATTAATACACAGAATTATTTATATATAATACACATTNAATATTATATAAAATTATATATAATAAATTATATCTCTAAATATAATGTAGATATATACATATATAATTAATATATATAATACACATTATATAACATATATATTCTATGTTATATATGTTATATGTTATAGGTATATACATTTTATATATATCTAC
>VWZN01019303.1:0-12281 GCA_013396955.1 Regulus satrapa | reverse complement strand
GGGGGGGGGAAATAAAAGGTGTAGGACTCCCCAGGCTTTTTGGAAAGACACAAAACTCCCTGGCTGGCAGCCAGAGCCTGAGATAGGCCCAGCTTTATTTAGGCCGTGGCCGTGCCTGATTTGGAACAGCCCCGTTTGGGCTGTGAGATTCTGAAGCGCCTCCGAGCATGGCCAAGCTTGGAGGTGGCCATGACAGCCAGATGGGATGAAGCAAATCCCATCTGAAGGTGCAAAATGGTCCCTTTGTGTCCTGGCTTTGACTGGCAGAGTTCATTTTCTGCCTAGAGATTGTTCTGGCGCCGCGCTTTGGATTTGGGATGAGGATAAAGGGAATGCACAGCGATGGCTCCGTGGCTGGAGAGCTGGCACCAAGGCAAGAACTGCAGAGCTCTTCACGCTGCCCTGGCAGGGAGGAGTCTGGGAGAACACAAGGATCTGGGGGATGGCACAGCTGGGACAGAGACCCCAAACTGGCCAGAGGAAATTCCAAATCTTGTGGTGTCCGCAAACAAGCACGGAAGAGTGTCTGCAAACACCTGAGCCCAGATCCATCTCACTCTCATTCCTCACGACACTCAAACCTGGTCAAATCACCTCCATCAACAGGATTTGATTGACAGCAGGACACCTGGCCTATCTGCTTGTCCCAGGAGATGGTGAAGCACATCTTGGAAGTGACCACAGGGTGACCTTCAGGCCCCATCCCTGGGAATATTCAGGGCATGAACTGGACTGAGCCACCTGATCTTGGGAAGATGTCCCTGCTCTCCACAGCGCAGCTGGACTGGGTGACCTTTAAAGGTCAACCCAACACAACCCAACCCAACCTGTTCTCTGATTCCACCATCATGGAGAGGATTTGGAATGCTGATGTTTGGGGCCCCTCGCTGTTCAAAACCCTCGGCCTGGCTCAACTCTGTGCTGAGCACATTTGGAGGGTTCCATGCTATTCCAAGGCTGGAATGGCTCCATGAATCCTGCTGGAGGTGTGACCCATGCTCACATCCTTCCCTGTCCCCAAACCCTTTCCCATCCTCACCAGGCCGTGCCTGCTCCCACTCCCAATTTTTGCTCCTTTTTTCTCACTCACATCAGATCCAGCTCTGATTTTGTTCTGCCTCATTTTACAGCCCAGCATCCTCTTGGAGATGGTCCTTACCAGTTTTTCCTTGTCATTGCTGCCTCTTTCTTTTTTCCTTTCAGCTCCTGTTGTTCCATGGGTCTCTCCATTTTCAGACAATGTGATGTTGCCCGAGGGGTTTATGTTTGTCCCGAGCTAAAGCTGTTTGTGGCCACAGCAGGACAGGGACAGGACAAAGTTTCCTTTCCATGAGTTGTGAAATCCCATTTGCGTGGCCAACAGAATTCCAGCCTCCACGTGGACACTGATACAAAACTTTTCCACCTATTTCTGCAAAGAAATTAATGTTCATTGGCTCTAAATGCATCATTCTCTTTAATTAATTAATTAGTGTCCCCTTCTTTATTGGTTAAGGATTTCTCACTGTTCATGCTGATTAGTCCATAATTTAAATCTTTGTAGGATCTTTTTGCTCTGGAAGGGATACAAATATATTGAGGTTTTTTTTACTTTTTCTTTTATCTTCTACTTTCTGCAAAATGTCTTTGTGCTCTATAAATCCTGCACTCCTTGTATCCAATCCCAAGAATCCATTCACTTCTCCCAGGCCTCACCCAGTGAAACACTTCAGGGTTTGTTTGGAAAAGCTTAAATTTTCAGTGATTTTTCCCTCAAAATCTGTGTAAAAATACTCAACTACATAGCCAAAAGTGACCTAAGACTAACACACTGCTTCTAAGTAATATCCTGGTTATGATTAATTTTAAAAACCAAAAAATTAATTAGAAAATTATATAATTTCCAACATATCTACTCACTTTAAGTAAGTCCAGGAGATTTTGCAACTGCTTCTTCCCAACTTCTGATACACATCCCGTCATTAATGAAGCCATCCTCCTAAATTAAGTGGCACTTTCTTTCCAGGTCACTTCCAAATTTGCTTGGAAAGCCCTCCAAGCTCCTGAGCTCTCCCAGGAATCCCAGTTGCAAAGATCTTTATTTGGTGATGGCTCTTTGACAGCTGCTTTTTGCAGCCTCCATCAAGAGATGAGCTTGACACAGAGTTTGCTCTTCCGATCTTCCCAAGGGTCAAAATGCAAATTAAAACGTCCCAGAAAATTGGGATCAGGGGAATCTCAAGATTTCCTTTTGTCTCCTGAGAAGGGAACAGCTCAATTAACGCCAGTAAATCAGTAAGTACCCACAGACAACTCCTGATCATCCACTTCACTCTTTCATTACCTTTATCAATTAAAAAAATCCATCAGAAAATTCCATCCCCACTCCCAATTTCCAAATGGACTTTCCCTGACTGAAGTTGAAGGCCAAGGTCTCTTATCCCATCCTTAGCGGGCGGGGAGCTCTGTTTATTTTCTTTCGGTGCTACTGTCTCCAGATTAGGGAAGTGGTATCAGGTTTCCCTTCTGTTTATTTTTCCCTGGACTTGGAAAAACAAAAGTCTGGTCACTGAAAGGGAGAGGCATCAATCCCAGAGGGAAAACACTTGCACTTTTCCTCCTACTGAGAACCCATTCCTCAAATAATAAACAGATGATGAAGCCCAAAGTCAAAGAGATTTTTCATCAAATCTGAAATTTCCTCAATGAATGCAACAGAGTTTTGTCAGTCTGAGGTTGTGGCCATCAAATTAGATTCCCCAGTCCTAGGCAAATTCTTTTCTTCTGTTTCTTAGGATTAAAAAATGAATAATGAATGCTACTCCAAAGGGACTGTGCATGGTACTGATAATTTTGACATGAAAATGAAAAGGAACAGAAACTGCCTTGAATTATTTGACCATTTTAATTGATTTTTGGGGCAATTTATTGCTGTGCAAGAAAAATTGATTTCACCAATCCCTGCCTTTTTTCTTTCTCTCTCTCTTTTATTTTTCTATTTTCTTTTTCTTCTTTTTTTTTTTTTTTGGGGTAGGGGGGTGTTGGGGAGGGGGGAGTTCAAGACTCCAAAGTTATTTTTTAATCCCATATATCCCCAATATTATTTAACCCTCATGTGACTCCTTCCTGCTCTTCCTTGTTCCAGATCAGCAGCTTTGAAAGCCTTTTGCCCTTCCCTGGACTGGCAGGAAGATGATTTCCTCACGTCCCAGTGGAATATTTTCCCTGTACCAGGGATCATCTCTTCACTTTTCCAGGCTGTCCTTCCATCCTTTCTTTCCTTGGCTCTTTGCCTGACATTCCTGTGCAGACGGATCTGGCTTCCCTCCACCTGTTTTCCTGAGCTCCACTGGGTCATTTCTCTTTCTTATCCTATTTTCTCCTTCCTTCCCTCATAATATTAGGAATGTGCCTACTCTAAAATATGGATTTGTCAAGCCCAGATTAAAGATGACCTTTGCAAATCGTAAAGGTCTTTGAGTAGAATTTCTTTCACTCCCAGGGGGCCCAGGTTATCAATAAACCTGAATAAAACCAGAGCAATTTGCTCAAAGGCCAGGCTAAGAATAGATCCTGGGCCTGATTGGATCAGGAATACTTGGAAGGATTGGATTTTTTATGCTTCATATGGGGTAGGATTAGCTCCAGCTAAAGCCAGGAATTCAGCTCAGAGGTAAAGAAAGCGGAATTTTGGGATTTGCAGTGTGGATGGCCTGAGGGATTTCACCTGGCCTTCAGCTGCTGCTCAATCTGCCCAAAATTCTCCGGTCATGTAAGTCCCATGGATGCCTGGGAATCCCTGTTCTCCCTCCTGGGGTCCCTTGTTGTGTACCCTATGGATATCTGTGAATGCCCCTCCCCTGAAGGTCCTTTTCTCTGTAAGTCCCAAGGATGTCTGGGAACCCCTGTCCTCCCCAAAATCCTTTTCTCTGCAAGTCCCAAGGATGTCTGGGAATCCCCTTCTCCCCAAAATCCTTTTCTCTGCAAGTCCCATGGATGCTTGGGAACCCCTGTTCTCCCTAAATTTTTTTTCTAAGTCCCATGGATGTCTGGGAATCTCTCAAGCTTCTCACTGGCACTTGGGATGTGTCTACAGCTACCAATGGAATCCAGACTTGGCTTGGAGCTCCAAGGAAATCATGGCTTTGGCTCAGTGGCCCAAATAGAGCCACTGTCACTTTCCAGGGGAGCTGGAGATGGAAATTCCCAAGGGCTTGCAGTGACAGGACAAGGGGGATTGGCCTTAGGCTGTCAGAGGGCAGGGATGGATGGGATATTGGGAAGGAATTCCTGTCTGAGAGGGAGGGGAGGCCCTGGGATGGAATTCCCAGAGCAGCTGTGGCTGCCCCTGGATTCCTGGAAGTGCCCAAGGCCAGGCTGGACAGGGCTTGGATGAGCCTGGGACAGTGGGAGGTCCCTGGGAGGGGATGGAATGGGATGATTGAAGTCTCTTCCACCCCAAACTATTCTGGAATTCCACAATTCCATGGACATTAACGCCAACAATCACATTGATAACATGGATCTTATCTATCAAAAGGAAGAACCACTTAAATTTCTATCTTGACTTCCAGGTATCCGAAACTTCTGCTGGTGAAAGCCACCTCTGCTCTGTTTATCCACTGATAATTTCCTCTGTGTAGAGTGGGTGAGAAAAATATTCCCAGTGGTCCCTGATTATCCAGGAAGATTTTCCTTGGATGTTTAGATGAGCAGCCAAGATGGATTTTATTGTGAGAAAAGAGTTCAGAGGCACACCAAGCTGCCAGACCCTTTTAAAGTGTATTTGGAACGTGATTTTTGATATTCAAGTCACACCTCTATAGATATTTATAGGTTTTTATTATTATTATCATTATTATTATTTTTACTACTACTACAAGACAGGATTGTTTAACATGACACAAGAAGTAATGAGGGACAATTTACCCCAGCTTTCTTAGTTCCTTTTAATGTGGGAAAGATCCTGGCCCCAGCTGGATGTTCACTTAATTAGAAGTCACCTTAATCAAATCATCCTTTCCAGTCATAAAAAAAAAAAAAAGAAGAAGAAGAAATGAGAGGAGTAAATAAAAAACAAAATCCCAAGGGTTCAGATATCCAAAATTTCTTTATCCTGGATGAAGGAGGAGTGGGCATGGGGCTGAAATATAAGCATTTGACTTTGGGATGTGGCTTATTCGGCATAGTAGAATTTGGTTGGAACTTGGAATGGATGATCTTGGAGGATTTTTCCAACTTTAAAATTCTATTCCAGCAGGAAAATCAAATAATTTTGTGAAGATATGCGTCCAAAGGGCTTGAAAACTTCAGAAAATGGGAATCTAAAGACTACAGGAAGGTGATCACAATTCCAACTCCCAATTTTGGTGGAGCCACAGACTCTGCTGACTAATGGAGTGCCCTGGTCTGGAGAAAATAAAGTGGGAATTTCTGGGGAAATGGGGGTTTCTGGCAGCTGTGAGGAGGTGGCTGAAGGAATTTGTTTTTTCTTGGACTCACGAGGAGCTTTAATGTGCGAGCTACTTCTCCCAGGGATATATTGGGAATTTGTGGCAATAAACTGGGGCCTCAGGAGGGCCATTCAGGCTTTATGAGTTTTTGTGGAAAGATTAACCCCCATCTAAGGACCATCCCGCTCTTGCTTTTCAATTATCCCACCCTCCTGCTTGGCCACATTTTGGGAAGGAATGTTGCAGTGTGGGCAAGGGATCCTTTAGACCTTCTGTGAGCCAAAGTTATTCCATCTCCCCCCGTCTCCTTCTTCCCCTGCCCCCTGCCCTGATCACTTTTCCTCCTTCCTGACACACAAACACAGACACCCACATGGATTCTGGAATTTCCGTGCAAATGAAAAGTTGTGGATTCCCCATCCCTGGAAGTGTCCAAGGCCAGGTGGGAGCAGCCTGGGACAGTGGGAATTGTCCCTGCCCATGGCAGGGGTTGATGAGCTTTAGGGTCCCTTCCACCCCCAGCCATCCTGAGATTCTGTGATTATAAATAAAGAAGGGTCTTTATTTTGGGGGGGAAAAAAAAGGAGTTGTTTGGGCACCTTTTACTCTCAGTGCTGCTAGACTCTCTCCAGTCTCTCTCTTTCTCCAGACCTTCCCTTTCTGTCAAAGCCTGGGAAAAAAAGACCAGAGCTTCTTTGTCCCGCAGGGAAAGCTCTGCAGAACTTCTTGTCACGCCGGTGAGTTTCATCCTCCAGCACGTGGCACGGAGCCCCTGACGCCTCCCTGCATGTGTGTGAGGCTGCTTTCCCTCTCAGCCACCACAGGAATCCCCGCGATGGGGGAACGGGACGGCAGCTCCTCGGCTCAGGGATGTTTGCCTCCACAACCTCTCCAGCCTTTCAATGTTGGAACCCTGGGCACGGAGAATTTCAGGCTTCCTGTGCTGACGCCCAGGAGAACACTGCGTCTGACCTGAGACCTTAGGGAAGGCTCCCAAAATTGAGTCATAAAACCAAGGTTATGAGTGCATAGCTTAATTAAAAGTGCGTGATATCACATAGCAAAGAACTTTAAAGTTTAAAGTTTTAAGGTATAGTAATAGATATAAAGCAAAATAAAAGCTTTAAAATGTTAACTTTCCTTCTCCTTCACCTTCTTCTTCATGAATTTAAGTAATGTTATGTAATTGAGTAGAAAAATCCACAATGTGGCAACAAGTAATTAGTTATTAAGTTAAAAATAAAAATAATTTAACTAACAATCATTTATTAGTTAGTTTATCCTTTAAAAGCCTTATAACAGAAAACTATCATCACCATTTCTACCTTTATTAACCTTAAGTATTAAAACCTCACAATTTATAAAACTATAATATTAATAAAAACTAATAAACATCTAAATCTAAACAAAGTCACTCTAACTTTAATACCAACGCTAAAAAAACCTAAATAAACAACCTCACAAATTAACATTTAAAGACATTTGTTCATCAGTGCATCCCTTAAAAACAAAAAAAAAAACAAAAACCAAAAAACCAGCTCCTTTTAATCCAAGGACTGTGGTGTAACTTCCCACATTTGGCTGGAGTTCCATCACCTCTCACACAGTGAGGAATTTGTTTGGTCGAGACTGGGAAGCCTCCAAGGAAAACTTGTAGGACACAGAGAAGGCAACTCTGGGATTGGAGTTGTCTGCCTGAGCCTATAGGAAAGGAATATTCTGGAAGAACTCTTCTGTTGAGGCACGAAGCCAAATCCCAGCATGTCTGTGCACGTGGAAGCTTCGTTGGAGCTTTTTTCCTGGTCTTTAAGGGATTGAGTGGTAGGAACAGAAATCACACTCAGGCATCAAAATTTATATCAGAATATGATTTATTGACCTGGGAGCTTGGAAGGAAGAGCAGCAAAAGATCTCAGGATTTGTACAGGACCTGTGGAAATAAATTCCTCCTTAGGACCAAGCAAAATGAGAAAAGTAAATAATTATATTTAGGCACCTGATGTGCCTTAGGATATTCCAAGCTGGTGCTCCCTAGCTTGAAGCATCTCCTAGTTTGAAACTAAAAATAAAATTCTACAAATTTCCCCCATAAATGGCAACTGGAATATATTCCTGTCTCACTCCCTATGGCATTAAGAAGTAGGGAAAAAAAAAATACCACAACTTTGCATTTATTTGTTTTGGCAAATTGCCCATGAACTTCCTCACACAATGGATTTGTTCCATTCACATTTCAGGTGTGGGGGAGCCAATTCCTCCGCCCATGGCTTTTAGGGCATGGCCAGGCTGGGTTGATCAGCCAGATCTCAAATCCCCCCTTCCACAGTCTCACAGCTTTTTCCAGGCTCCACATCCCTGTCCCAAACCAGGTCACAGGTGGGATCCATCGGATGCCAGCTGGGCCAGCCGGATTCCTCCAGTCCTTTCCAGTGAAGGGGGAGAAGGAACCACTCCTCAGAGCTGTCCAAACCATCCTGGAATGGCTTCGGAATTACATCCACTCTGGAAGATCCTGTCTGAGGCCAGGAGCCTTCAGACCTTTCATGGAATCATGGAATGGATTGGATTGGAAAGGACTTAGAGGTCGTTTAGTCCCACCCCCTGCCATGGCAGGGACACCTCCCACCGTCCCAGGCTGCTTCAAGGTCCATTCACCCTGGCCTTGGACACCTCCAGGGATCCAGGGACAGCCACAGCTGCTCTGGGAAATCCATCCCATCCCCTCCCCACCCTCAGGAATGCCTTCCCAATATCCCCCAGCCAGGAATCCCTTCCTAATATCCCAATATCCAGCCCATCCCTCTGGCAGTGGGAGCCATTCCCTGTCTCCTGTCCCTCCATCCCTGTACTCAGTCCCTCTCCAGCTCTCCTGGAGCCCCTCCAGGCCCTGCCAGGAGCTCTGAGCTCTCCCTGGAACCTTCTCCTCTCTCCATCTCCCAAAGCTCCCGTGTCACATTCAGACTCATTTGGGTGTCTTGGAGTTGATTTTGCCCTGGACCAGATCCCAAATTTGGGGCAGTTAGAGCTGCATTGACTCTGGCTGCCATGAGGAGATCCCTACATGTTGAACCTAAGTTTAGGAGACTCAGCAAACTGGACACTGCCCTGAAATCCTGGGAGATAACTCCTCTCTTCTTGGGCACAAAGGCTGGGCCTGTCCAGGGGAGCAGCAGAGGGTTGAATTTACACCTCCATGCCTCCAGCTCCAGTCTCTGAGCTGAGGGCAGATTAAACATCTGCAAAGAAGGAATTTTCAGCTCGATTTAGCCACACACATCCAGGCACCTTGAGCCGAGGGAGATGTTTGAGGGCTCTGACACATCTGCACCGCTCTCCCTGATGTGACATCGACTCCAAGGGGCCTGTGCCTTGCTGGAGCTGCAGCTGGAGGCAAAGTGGGATCATTTCAGACAGCTCAGATTCCAGCAGACTCCCGTGCTTAGACAGCTGGATGAGCCCCTGGGAGCCTCGGAGGGAGGAAGAACTGCTCTCCAAAGGGAAGACTCACCAGCATAAACATTGGTAAACCCAGTCTGCTTGGAGGTACCCTGGGGCTGCAGGACACCTGGCCAGTGCAGGACACGGAGGAGACCCGGGCCTGTCCTGCAGCAGACAGCCCCAGACGAGGCAGGGATGCAGCCAAAACACCAAAAACAAGGATGTTTCCATGGCTGAGCCCTCCCCAAATATCCGCGTGCAAAGGGATTCCTGGGGGATCTGCTGCAGTGACCCGTGTTTGATCCCCACCTCCCAAGAATGCAGTTGTCCCTCCCCTCCTCTGGAATCCAGAGGAACTTCTTCCCTTGGAAAGTCACCTGGAGCAGAGACTGCACAGAGCAAAAGGATAAAGCAGGGATTTATGAAAAGGCCTCAGCTGATGCACCTTGGGCAGTGCAGGAGCCCAGGCAGGGCTGCATCCAAGATGGACCCAAAATGGGCACAAAATGGACACCCGGCCACCAGGGCTCCCATTTTTAGAGGTTTTGGTCCATTGCCATATTGGAGCTCATTGTCCAACTGAAGCTTCAGCTCATGAAGCTCCATCCTCCTCGTTTTCCTCTCCTCACTTCCCCCTTGTTTGTGCTCTTGGCCTGAAATCTGCCTCGGCCGTCCTTGGTCCCGAGCTGGGGAAGGAATTGTTTTGTCTGCCCGCTCTGAGAGGAGAGCTCAGCACCACCCAATGTGGGACCAGAACCACCCTGAAATAACCCAGAGCCCAGAAAATACGGAAGATAAAACTTAAGGCCTCAGTCTCATGGATCTTTTCT
Organism: Regulus satrapa; assembly: GCA_013396955.1. Lineage (NCBI taxonomy): Eukaryota > Metazoa > Chordata > Aves > Passeriformes > Regulidae > Regulus > Regulus satrapa. Next base: position 2,581 of record VWZN01019303.1, on the reverse strand, counting down.
GCAGCCCTGTGGCTGCAGTGACTCCCAGAAAAACAAGTGCACTCCACAAGCCCTGGGCTGCTCCCTCAGGATGTTTAGGGAAGCACCTCTGGCACTTTGGGAACCACTGCTTAAAGGAAGGGGTTTTATCCATAAAGATTTATCCCTTTATATCCCATGCTGGGCTGTGATGGATTCAGAGCCATCCCAGCCATCGCAGAGGTTCTGCTGACCACAGAAAATGTCTCGTTTTCATTCCAGAAAGATTGTTATCCCCTGCCCACTTGTGTCTGGGATGAATTCCCTCATTTTTCTTCGTCTGTCTCTCCTAAGGTAGATTTGGAGCTCAGGAACCAGGTGAGAACACAGGGATGGAGCAGGGACAGCAGCGCATTCCAGCAGGTAGGACACAGGCAACTCCCAGAGACCTGATGGATCCATAAAAGGAGACTTCAGCATTGGGATCTGGATTTTATTTGCTCCCCTGTGGTTTTGGCTGCGAAGAGAAGTGGAATTGGAGATGGAGGTTGGCTTTTACCATTGGTATGTTTTGTAATTCCCTACCAGATGGCAGAGGGAGAATTTTAAAAATTGTTATTCCTTTATTTTCTATTTCTTTTCCCTTACAGTGGAAAAAGTGACTGTTTTAAGCCTTCTGCAACACTCTGAGAGTCCTTTCTTGCTTTAATTTTTGGCTCTCCCTTTTATCTTACTCTGTATTTTTCTGTACAACCCCATTCCTTGTCAGCCGCATTCCCTTTGCTTCCAATTCTGTCTTTTGGTGGCATCTAGGACAACCCAAATATTTCAATTGATGTATTAAAAAGAGGACTGGACCTTCTGCTGCCCTCACTTTTTTGTTATAATTAATCCCTAGCTGATCTCTAGAATTAGCTAAGGGAGAAATTTAAATGGAGTTGGTCCAAGGGCCAAAATTGTGATGTTTGTAATTCCTGGGTGGATGGGGCTTGGAGCACCCTGGGATCGAGGAAGGTGTCCATGCCCATGGCAGGGGATGGAACAGGATGGGCATTGAGGTCCCTTCCAACCCAAATCATTCTGGGGTTCTGTGATCATAAAACCATTCTGATTCTATGATTTATGTTTCATTCTTTGAAGAAAAATAAAAATCAGGCATAGATGCACAGGGTGGATTTATCCACTGGAGCAGGCTCTGTGTTTTCCTTCTGCACTTCTGAACCAAGGCTCAATTTTTTGTTGAGGATCTATGATTCAAATAAGTTACTTGGCTTAAGAAAAATCAAGTGAAATCCCGAAGATTCCACTGTACAAGGCAGAAAATTATACACAAAGCCAAACGCTCGGCCTGAAAAAATCTTTACACCAGATAGACCCAAAATGAGGCTCAAAACCCTGCCTGGAAACCCCTCAAGAGAGGTCCTATACCCTATAGAGGTGATTGGATTGGATTAATGGATTCTTCCATCCCAGCCTTGCGCACCCTGAGCTATTTTAGCTTGTAATTATTAACATTCGCTCCATTCATGGTATTCCCAGCTATGTATAAATAATTTAACGCATAATCACGAAGCTGCATCTGCTCCTGGTGTAGAAAAACCTAAAATCTGGACAGAACCCCTCAATATGAACATGAGGAAACAAGGCAGGAAGAATAATGTACTTTGCAAATTCTCAAGTCCAACAAGGATGACCACAGACCTGGCAGAAGGATGGATCACAGGATCATGGAATACTTTGGCTTGGAAGGGACCTTGAAACTTCCCAGCAGTGGGGCACCCACCACCTCTCTGGGCAACCTGTGCCACTGTCCCACCATCCTCATCATAAAAAGTTAATTGAAAGTTAATTGAAAACCAACCTTTTTTTTTTTTTTTTTTGGTTTAANAATTAAAAAAACATCTTTTTTTTTTTTTTTTTTTTTTTTTTTTTTTTTTTTTTTTTTTTTTTTTAGTTTAAAACCATCACTCGTTATCCCACTGCAACAGATCTAGATCCTTTTTTTAATATATCAGTTAAAATTTTGTCCCATCTTCAGTTGGGCTCTCTTTAATCACTGGAAGGCTGCAGTGAGGTGTCCCTCTCTCCTGGAGACTTCTCCAGGCTGAACAATCCCTCCTTTCTCAGCCTTTCCTCATAGGAGACGTGTTCCATCCCTCTGATGCCCCTCTGGAACACCTTCCAGGTGCCAGCATTCCTCTCTGAAAGGATAAACAGGAATGAACAAAGCCTCCCCAACACTCTGGGAGGGATGAGCAGCACTGAACATTTACATCGATGCACTCAACTCACCTGCAAAAAGAATATTCCCTGGATCTGCTTTAATTCAGGCTTTAATTTAGAACAGCAACTGCCTCGTTTTCCCACTGTTTTCACCTTTAAATCCTGGGCAATAAATTATCCTGGAGTGAGAAAAGGGAAGAGAGGCAGCAGATCTAAGAGAGCCTCTGCACCTTGGACTGTATTTGATGGCTCTCCAGCTGCCACCACCTGATGTCACCCTGTGGATGGATCCTGGGGACACAGGAAATGAGCAGCAAGATTTGTGCATCCCTCCCCTGGCTTCCCATGGAGTTCTTCCCCACCCTCAGAGATCCCATTGATGCCCTGAGTTTTATCTTCC
>VWZN01019302.1:0-32968 GCA_013396955.1 Regulus satrapa | reverse complement strand
CCCCCCCCCCCCCTTATTATTTGTTTTGTTAATTCCTTCATTGATTTCACACAAAGTAGAAATTGATGAGAGCTCTGACTTCAACCATTGTGTCCTGTGAGGCCAGGACCTCAGCATTTCTTCACATATTGCCCTTCAAATTACGTCATCCAAAAATCTTAGGTGCTTTATCATATTTTTTCAGTGAATTTCTAAATTTAAGAGCAACACAAAAATAGGAAATTAGAGTGCCTTATTGTGGGTTTTCTGAAGCCTCGTGCTATGAGGTCTTGTAAGAGCTGTTATTCCACTCTACTTTTGAAAATTCAGACAAAAAAAATAAAATAAAGACTCCTAGAGACTTTATGGCACTTGGAGTATTGGACAAAACTGACACTGGGTTAAATGTGAGTTTTCTAAACTTGAAACATGTAGGTCCTGACCAAGAGTGAGTGCAGAGTGATTGTAAGGGAACAGTAATTTGGAAAGAAATGAATAAGCAAAAATAATAGTTAATTATTTTAAATTTTTTAACACATTAAAAAATACTTATAAAATTGCAGAATCATAGAATAATTGAGATTTGAAGGGACCTCTGGAGACCATCTAACACAAAACCCGCATTCCCCACTCAAGGCTCAGGGCATTGTTTGCTTGGGTTTTGAATATCTTCCAGAATTCTACAAATTCCCTTGGCAACCTATTCTAGTTTTTGACCATTCTCACTGAAATAAAGGGATTTCTTTGTGTGTTGAATTTAAATTTCTTTTATTCCAATTTGTGTCCATTGCCCCTTGTCATTTCACAGAGTGCCAGTGGAAAGAGTCTGGCATCTTCCTCTTTACACCTTCCGATCATGTATTTGTACACATAGATACACGTTTACAAATTCTGCCTGCTCTCTCTGTGTTCAAGGCTAAACAATCTCAGCCAAGGCTGCCCCCAAATTTTAGATCACTGATCAATTTTTTTATCTGCAAGTCTGAGGTTAAGCAAACGGCCTTTTCCTCATTAAATCCTCACTCAACTGTGTTGAGAACTTCGGCCAATGCCTTCCTTAAAACCTCAAAGACTGCTTGTGTCTTTCTGTGTTGTCACTTCAAATATCGGGTTGATCAATTCCTCATGTAGACCAAGGCCTGTGGATGCAAGGTTTCTTCCCCCATCTGAAAAAGCCCTCACCTACTTCTTCACATTGTCTGTGACTGACCCACACATCTACCATGTTGATCTTCCCTCTGATGTTAACCCATAAGCTCCCAGCTGGCATATTGTCCATCCTCAAGTCTCCCATGGTGAACACATGCATTCCACTGTTCTCTCACATGAAAGAAAATCTCTCTTCTCACCTTCCCAGTCTCAAGAAGCCTATGGGCTTCTTAACAAGCCCATGGACAGCTGATGCAACTCTCCGGTTGTGGTTGTCTTTTCACATTTCCATGACCCCAATCATATCATGAGGCTGCAACCATGTGCAGAGTCCTCCTTTGTTCTCCCTGCTGTGCACGTTCATGTAGAAAAACTTCAGAGAGGTGCCCAGCTGTGATAACTAATGTCCTATATGCAATATGGAATCTGTCCCCACCATTCTGTCTGGTTGACTCCTCTTTGTTTATGTGGGTACCCTTAGGGTGGTCCTCCATTTTACTGCTGTTTTACTGATTACAAGGTCCCTACGGTTTCCCTCACCCCACACATTTTGTTTTCCAGCCCAGTCCTCCACTTCTTCACGTGACTATTGGTCCTCCTCTGCCCGTCACTTCATTCCTCCTTTTAATTCTTCTTACCAGTTCGGCCAGCTTGTTTGCAAAGATGCTTTTTCTCCACTTGGTCAGGTGGTTGCCATCACTTCTTCTGAAAAGAATGATTTAAAGCAAAAAATACTCCAGTTTTGAAGAAAAACTATTTAACAGAAGGATAATTTTTTTAGTTAGATGTTTGTGTTAGTTTTGTTTCTGCATAAGCTAACTTCTTTTGAATATTTTACATACAGCTTCGTTGGACAGCAAGCAGCAAAAACTTTCAAAATCAAATTATTGATTTGGTGGGGAATGTTCTTCTGGCCACTGGATTTCTCTCTTACTCTGGACCTTTCAATCAGGAGTACAGAAATTTGCTGCTCCGGTTGTGGGAGAAAGAGATGGACAATAGCAAGATTCCATACAGTAAAGTAAGTGTTCATGTTTTGTTCTGACCTTATTCTTTGCCTTGCTGAGAAATTATATGTGGAGCATTTCATTCCAGAAAAATACATAATTGGAAGATTATATACAGGCTGTCACATTCAATGAAATTTTTAATAAATAAAAAATCTGAACAGTTGACAACTGAGCTTCTAAACCAATATGTTTTAAATTCTTCTTTATACTGTCAGGCATTTTGCAATTGGTATGTAGGACACTGCTCTGGAAAATCTGAGAGAGAAATGTGGTCTGAGGTCAGCTGCCCTGGGAGATATAGCATAATACAGGAAACAAACTAAAATTTATCAGCTTAGAATACATTTACCTTTTCATAAGAGGAAACATCACCTTTACACTTCCATGTGTTATCAGTAAATACCCTCCTGTCATACCCTCTGCTGTGTATCCACAATATTTAATTTAGTTTAATTAAGGAAGTGTCATGTAGAAAATATTGATTTAAACAAACCCTGCATTTTGCAAGGCTTGGTCTGAAGCACTTTGGCACTTGAGCTTGCTCAAGTGTTAGCTTTTCCAATCCACCACTTTTGTCATCAGTGAGGCTGACATTGCAGCATCTCCTTCACTGGCCCGTGTCTGTGCAGACAGAGATGGCCTAAAATGCAGTGGACCTACAGTCCCATCATTCAGTTTGTTTCCTAACACTTCATATTCTACCTTTATTAAGGTGAGAAACCTGCATGCTGAGATTATGACACAGGGCAGGATCCCTTGCATGAATCTTGTCCTTTCTTTTTACCAGTATCTGCCTCAGGAGTGCCAGACCTGGCAGATGTTCTGGTGCAGAGGCTTTGCTGATGGCCAGCAGCAGTCTTGCTCTTATTCCATGACTTTTAGGAGGTCTGTCTAATATTCTTCCCTGTACCCGATAGACATAGTCATACTGAAGGCAGAATTTAGGCCATAGTAATCAAAACTGTCTTTCTGAGTAATCTGTGTTGCCTTCCACTTGATTTTGTGAGTACCTGTGTACATTTTCTTCAGCAGTAAAGGCTGAGAAATAGTTCAGGGACTCTCTCTTCCGCTCAGCACATGAGTTGAGGCATTAAGCTCAAAGAGTTTCTGTTCTCAGCTGTCAAAGATTTTGACAGAGCAGTTGCTGCTGAAAAATGCTGTGAGCTGCTGAGCAACCTGTGTACAGCTCTATCACTATGAAACAACTAAAGGTAGATCTGCATCTCCTTTTCAGGATTTTTGCGATTTGGCACCTAAAACCTCCATTAAGGCGTCCTCTTTTCCATAAAGGGTTTGTTCACCTCAATTAAGCTACTCATGAATTTTTTTTCTCATTACTTTTTTTGTTGGTTTTTTTTTATGTTAGGTTAGCATAATTCTTGTAATACTGATTAACCTTGACTTGACAGAGTGAAACTTACGATCCAGCCCAATTTATGCTGTAACTTAAAAGATGAATGACTTTGACCCGCCCAGTAAAACTCTCTGAAAGCTGCTGATGATAAAAAATATGAAAGGCCAAGATGGATTTATTAATAAAGTACCAGGAGAAGTGCAGTTTCAGGCAAGATTCTTAACCAGTGTGGCATGGGAGTTATCCTACATACACTCATCCCAGGGAGGCTCTTTCTCAAAATTCAGTGTACAAAATGTTCTTAAAAGCTCCTTACCTTGGGGAGTATCTGTCAAGATTCTCACCATTTAAGGATAAGAAACTGGATGTATAATGTCCTTAGAAAGCAGTACATAAAGAACTAAAATACGGCTTCCATGAAGGTGTTCTGACCACATTACTATTTGGCTGCATCCTTGAAAATGTAAGGAATATTTTCTTATCTTTTCAATGTTTCTTCCCCCTGCCCCCAATATGTCTCAGTTAGATGGAGAGCACCATAATTAATGAGTTTCAAAACTTATTTACCATTCCGTTTAGACAGTTTCCACTAAAGACAGAATTATGATTTCCATAGTAGTGCATTGAAAAGGGTTTTGATTTTTCCCAGGGAATTAAGTACTCACAGTACTTAAAAGTACTCAAAAGGCAGCATATGGGCCTTTCTTGCTACTTCACACTACAGGAAAGAAAGCAGCTTTGCAGTTTGAGCAAAAGGCTTGACATCTGCCTTACTTTGTCACAGACTAACTGACCGTGGGTGTATGAGTCATTTAGGCACAACAATTTAGAAAGATCTGTTTAAAATTAGCCACCTAGCTGTTTAGTTAGGCATTTAAATTAGCTGAGTTTTAGAGTTGCAGGGTGACTTATACTTCTTGCTGTAGGTAAGAAAAAAGTTCAAAGCAGTTTAGATCCTACTCATCTGCCTAAGGAGCTAAATGTGGTTTTAGGTTGCAATTGCTGAAAAATTTGCCTATTAAATGCTTTTCTGTCCTTTGCACAAATGGAAACTTGATTCCTAAAATTTCTTTGTCTTCTGAGAATGGTTTGTATTGCATCATTGTGAATCTTCAATAATTTTAGCAGTAAAAAAATTAAAGGGGTAAAAAAGCTTTGGTGTCTTGCAACCACCTAATTATCTTGGTATCATTAGGTCTCATAATTGTATCACAGCTCTCACAGTATTTGAAGTTTTGCTTTAGGATTCAGATGCTGAATTACGTGATTTTTTCAGGCTTTTACTTTCTTTCTTTCATGTCTTTATTTCAAACATGTTTTTGGAGAAAGAGTACAAGTAGGAATTGTTGAATGAAAAATAAGGAGCAAATAAAAAAAAAACCCCTTCATTTTTCTATTTTTAAAATTCTCAATCCTTACTGAGGTGCTTTCCTAAATTGGAGAGTTTAGTTTGCTATTTTCAGCACTGTTTTCTTCACATCCACCTTTTTGAGAGGCCCGTCACTTTTCCTAGTGAATAAAATAAAGCAAGTTAGTTGACAAGTGCAAATCAGACTTTAGGAGAATATGTGAACAGTGAGGGTTTTTAACTTAGCAGCAATAACCTTTCATGATAGTTCATGGTTACTGATCCATAGCACATCTCCACTTTCTTCTCTTAGTCTCCCACAGCCATCCTGTACTTGGAAGGCACTTTCCAGCAGGTGGGAGCTCTTGTGAGCAAGATGACACTTCCACCTGAACTGTCAGGAAAAGAGTTTGCCATTAAAAATGGCAAAAAAATAAGTTTGTCGTTAGATATTGAACTGGCTTCAGAGTTTTTCTGACACTCTCTGATGGACATCAAAGCCTCAACAGAATTCACTTTCATTACTGCTGAACTGCAATGACTGAGCCACTGAACTTTAAAGAAAAGAAACAAACAGTAAGCAATAACTACCAAATACCTTCTATCATGCATTCTGATCAGAATAAGAAGAAAAACCATCCAGCAGATGTTTTAGTATAGCTCCTCTAACTGGCACTAATTTTGTATTTACGTGTTTTCTACTAGTACTGATTTTGTAATTGTGTATTTTCTATTAGAACCTGAACCTTACTGGTATGCTCGTTGACAATGCTACAGTGGGTGAATGGAACCTCCAGGGTCTTCCAAATGATGACCTTTCAATTCAAAATGGCATTATTGTCACAAAAGCATCTAGATATCCTTTGCTGATTGATCCACAAGGTCAAGGAAAGATCTGGATCAAAAATAAGGAAAAGAGTAATGGACTTCAGGTAAATAGTGATTTTTTTTTTTTTTTTTATTTTTAAAGTGTGTAGTTTGTATCATCATACTTTGGCCATGTGTAATTTAAATCTGATGTTTCTTGGAATGCAGTTCTGCAGAAACTAAACCAAGACTGACACAGAACCTGTTCTCTATATCAGGGTATCAGTAACAGGGCAAAATTAGCTTGCAATGATATGTTATGGCCTATCTATTTTTATGATTAATCTTTTAATTGCTTGCCATCGCGAAAGAGAAACAAAGAGGGAAATAAAAGGTTGTATCTCATTCTCCACCTTCCTAGAGACTTTTATCTTCTGCTCTGAATCTGAGTTCTCCCCAGTAAGTCCAGGAAGAACAGAGTTATGTCAAGATTCTAAATACACACGTGTTTTAATTTTGGCTTACATCTGGGATATTGTAATTTGCTATGGTCTTGTTAGTGTTATGTTGTTGGTCACCCAGACACTAGTTTTATCTCTCAGCTGAATTTGAAATAAAAATGTAGGCAACATGCTGTTTCAGTGGTTATACATTATAGACATTATATATACATATACATTATGGATATACCTTATAACAAAACGAGTGGTGGAACAGAGTATTAATTTTTAAATAATATACTTGTTTAATTCTGTGTAATGTGCCTCTAGGTATTTTAGTTATACCTTTTTCAAAGAGCTTTGCTTTCAAGACAAGGATTTATTTTAAAAACACGTCTATCCTAATTTTTTCTTGGTTACAAAATCACCCGAGAACCATGACTTAAGAGATGCCGAGAAAGGCTATTCAATTATCATCTTAAAGGATTATGTTAAATATATTAAATTTAAATAAATGAAAAGGAGCCTGTGTGACTTTTAGCAATTTTAAGACTGGTAGAACTGAATTGGACTGGTGGAACATCTGATGTCAGATCAGGCCTCCTATGTAACACTGGTTTCCTTTCTGAACTCCATAAATATTTCCCTACTTCCCATTATTGTTCTAAGCATAAATATATTTCTATTTAGAAGATATTAAGATATTACAATGATTAGATAGATATGCAGATAAATAAGTAAGTAATAAAGAAATGTGATCTCCTATCCTCCTAAGTTTAAAGCAAAACTTCCATTTATGTCAGCAGAGGCAAGTTTTGGTCCCTAAAATGTAGCCATTTGTATAGATATCCCAGGATGAGTAAAAATTTTTAAAGCTGCAATAGATTTTTTGCTGTTTTCTGTGTGCTTTCAAATGCATGCTGTGTTGTGACTCAATCTTTCTAGGTTACAACTATGAACCACAAGTTCTTTAGAAGTCATATAGAAGACTGCTTGTCCCTTGGCCGACCTCTGTTGATTGAAGACATTGGAGAGGAACTTGATCCTGCTCTGGATAACATCTTGGAAAAAAATTTCATAAAATTTGGTTCAGCACACAAAGTAAGATGAATTGCAGACGTGAAATTAAAACCCAATAGGACAGATGCTGGGTATGAGATAGTCTGAATACTGACATGATTTGTGCCTTTAAAACAGTTAGAAAATGAGTAGTGAACTCATGGGATTGCTTGAGTGGCTTTTTTTTTTTTTTTTCCTTTCATCAGAAAATTTAAAAAGTGTAAATGAAACCATAAAAGAAAAAGAATGAATAGATTATTTTTTTCCATTGGATAAAATAACAGTTTTTCTTAATTCAGCTTTTGAAAACTGAGAAATGTTTTTTATTTTCAGGTGAAAGTAGGTGACAAGGAAGTAGATCTGACTAAGGGGTTTACCCTGTATATGACAACAAAAGTGGCTAATCCTGTTTATACTCCAGAAATTAGTGCAAGAACGACTGTGATTGACTTCACTGTTACTATGAGAGGGCTGGAAGATCAGCTCCTTGGCCGTGTCATCCTCACAGAAAAGCAGGTATTGAGTCTTGCACTATTTGGATAGAGGGAAGGCTTGTTCAGTGTCTGCACCAGGAGGGCATACATATTCAATGGCTTGGTTGAAATCAAATGCAAGAACAAAAATGTGAATGAAAGTTTAAAGGTTATGCATATGCTAAAATACAATGTGGAGCTGTTTTTTAATTGAATGGGGGAACTTAAACATTTATTTTAAGATCTGGCCTTGGAAAGAGAAGAAAGAAAATTATTCATTAAAAATACATCACAGGCATACACATGACATACATAAAACAACTTTATTCCTTCATATATGGAAAGGGCTTCTTGTTCAGTTAGAAATATCTTTTTTTTTTCTGAATTTCTTTTTAAACTTAATTTGAATTACATTAAAAAATACTTATGAACTTGAACTACTTTTGCCAGCCAGGCTCTAGTGTGCAAGGAGATAAAAGATTCTTAAGGAGCCCTGAACATTGACTTGACTCTGTTCTTATTAAAATTTGCATTGATTATGTGGAAGTTAATATAAGGAAAAAAATCCTCTCTCAGGTATGAGAAAAAAATTGGAGTTTGCATTAGCATAGCTGCTGCTTTCAGTAAGTAGCTCAGGTAGGCTTGCTCCTGTGAGAGGAGTTAAGGGAATTAATTCTTCCTTCGGCTTCCCCAAACCATGTTCTAACCAGTGTTCTTTAGTGGTGCTGTCATTTTCTCCAGCCAGCACCCTTCCATTTTGCTCAAAATGAGCCTTTCCTGAAGTAAGGACTGGAATTAAGGTGTCCTTCCTTCAGTCTGACAGTCACACACAGAGGCTGGAAAGTCACTGTAATGCACAAACTTCCTCTGAATTGTTCCATGAGATACAGAAAGACTGTAACAGAAGGTACTGGGGGAAAACGGGATGGGACAAATGCTTTAGATGCAAGACTTTTAATCTTTGCTCCAGTAGATGTAGGTTTCTGTAAGAGAAATTGAAAAGCATCAGCAGGAGTGAATGGAAGTATCCTGACTAATCTCTGAAGGGAGGGAAGAGGTCTAAATCAAAATAGAAGTGAAAGAAGTGAAATAGGTTCCTCATGACCTACATGTATAACTCCTCTTCCCACAACATACCCTTGCTCTGTGTATTTGTTTCTGTTTGTTTTGGGTTTTTGGTTTTTTGTTTGTTTTTTTTTTTTTTTTTTTGGGTGGGCTTTTTTNTTTTTTTTTTTTTCTTGGAGAGGGCTGTTAGAGAATTAATATTGAATGTATGTAGCAACACCTAGATTGCATTTTGCATCAAAAATATAGTCACTGAAAAATATTCCTCCAGTGCTGTACATCAGCCGAAGAGAGTTGCAAGGGAGCCTGGTTAATATCAGCATTACTTGCTGCACAGGGACATGGTTGCAGCTGATCAATGTTTATTAAACTTCTTTAGACAGATATGGAGACATCGTGTTGGTTCTGTCTCTTCTGTCTCAGAGAGATGAGTGCTGTGGTGTAGATAGTCAGAGCCAATGGGGTTCTGAAAAATGTAGTTCGAAGAAAAGACACAACATGAACAGAGATTCTGAACAACAGGGTTGTTCAGGTTTTCTATTACAAAGAGGCAACTCTATGATCTCTGAGCTAAAGTAATAGATTAAAGGAACCAAGACATTCTTAAAGATTGCTCTAGTGATCAATGAAATATGATCAAAGAAGTGTTTATTCTTCTCATCTTTATAGGTTGATCCTGTAAATATAGAAAAAAAATCAGCATATTTTTGTACTTTGATAATAAAGTTGCTGCCACTATTTGTGTTCAGAACAACTATTATTTATGTTACAAATATGGTTGTGAAGTTCCCTTGCAAACACAAACTTGCACCTGGTATATTTACTAATTTTCTGAAAGACACCTTTTACAGGCTTATAAATAATATGGGTAAAATATCTGATCTTAAATAAAGCACACCCTTATGTGGAATTTAAGCATGTAGTTGAATGTATTTTTAGTGTTTTGTGGAAGCATTCCTTTTGTGTAATTTTATTTTCTTTTTTTATCAATGGTATAGATAGAGGAGTAAATGTAGAAAGCTAAATTAATGATGCCTAAGCTATTCCCCTCTTTTGGGATGCAGTTTCTTCTAGCTCCCACAGAGCTACACTCTGTAGCCCCAGAACATGTTTCAAACAGGTTTCCAAATGAGAAGTTTGTGAAAATAAAGAAATTTGTTACTTCTTTGGAACACAGGAGAACCTCTCCTGTGCTGTATAACTCGGTATATCCCCTTTTTCTCTAGGTTGGCATGTTGACAAAAATGAAAATAAATTGAAGCCATAGGTGTAGATAGACTATTATTAACTATCCTTTTCTTATAGGAAGCTTGACTTGATTGATTAAATAAAGACAGGCAGCAAGAATATCCCTGAGCTGTGTAGACTGTGCCATATAGATGCCTCATTTCACTTGGAGTTGTGTTGACTTGTCTTCCTTTTTTCCCTTGTCATTGTATGTCTTGTAGAAAGGGCAAAAAATTCCATATGACACAGATTATAATTGTAAAATTTCCTGTTTTATAAGCAGTCGGGGATTGTATCTTTCAAAGTCACAGAATTGTAGAAATTAGAAATGGAAAAGGTCATCCAGTCAATTTTGCTGACAACGTAAAATCCACCCATACAAAGCATCTTTCAGGCCTTTATCTGATTTAATATGAAGTACTCAATGTAATGTGGCTTTTATCACTTGCCACTGGAAACTATCTTTACTGGTTTGTGCATCTTACTATGAGGAAGGTTTTCCTGGTAATTCTGATGTGTTTTCAATCTCCAGCATTTATGCTTCCTTAATCAAATAAATAAAGGATACAAATACTACTACTATGTTTACTTACTTACTTACTATAAATTACTTTAATGTATATATTCAGTGTGCAGATAAATTATTTTAGTACAGAAATATTTAGTAATATTTCAATATTTTATGGAAAAGACAACAAAGTTCCCAATCTGACATGCATTAAATCACATGTTTTCTATGCCTTTATAAGGAATCTTCCTTTTAATTGATGTTAAATATTTTATGGCTAATTTCCTGAATACAGGAACTGGAAGCCGAAAGAATCAAACTCATGGAACAAGTGACATCCAACAGGAGGAAAATGCAGGAGCTTGAAGATAATCTACTCTCCCGTCTAACAAGTACAGAAGGCTCATTGGTTGAAAATGAGTCTCTGATAGAAGTCTTGAGGATCACTAAAACAACAGCAGAAGAGGTGAATTTTGAATGTACTGTAGATACATGTTGTAATTGAAATTTAAAGATAGTATATATAAAGATGCAGGTACATATTTTCATTCCTGTTTTATTTTTTTTTCCATTCAGAGCCACTACATAACATCTGACTTCTTAACAAATGAATAATAGAAACACTAATTTATTCTTCATAAAAAATTGCAAAATTAAACTGGTACCTGGATACTAATTGTATTCCAGGCATATTTTGCAGGTGTAAGTTTGAATCAATTCCCATTGTGACAGGAGTTGGAACAGATGAAGACACAATGTCCCTGTTCAAACACTGACAGAGGAAAGCAAAGCTCAACTAAAAAATATTATTGTGATCTTAATCAATACCTTTTTGCATGTGTAGTATAAATCACAAGTAATACAACTTAATCTTCATGGTCTTTTCTGTTAACTTTAAGGTCAGTGAAAAACTAAACACAGCAATGGAGACAGAGGTGAAAATCAATACTGCACGTGAAGAGTACCGGCCTGTGGCAGGTCGTGGTAGCATCCTTTATTTCCTAATTGTGGAGATGAGCTTAGTCAATGTCATGTACCAAACATCCTTAGGGCAGTTCCTTGGCATTTTTGACCTATCAGTGGAAAGATCTCGGAAGTCTCAAATTCCAGCAAAAAGGGTAGTTTATATAATCGAGCATCTCACCTATGAAGTCTTCAAGTACACAGTTCGAGGGCTGTATGAAAATCACAGGTTCCTGTTCACATTGCTTCTGGCACTCAAGATTGACCTGCAGGCCAAGAAAATTTCACACATTGAGTTTGAGACACTGATCAAAGGTAATTTCTCTAAAAGTGTTCCTGTTTACTTATGCCTGTGTACTGCCAAATTCAGATATGTGTTATATCCTGTGAATCTACTTGTTTTTAACTTGTGAATGAAAGCATATACTGTCCTAGAAGGAATTAAGAGACAATTGTTTCCAAAAGAAGAGCAATATAGATTATTTGTTTTCAAAACAATGCTTAGATGAGGATTTTTTAAACTGTTATGCATTTCAAAATGGGAAAAATTAAGTCCATTACTTGTAAGAAAACTTATAGTCTCTACATTCTGCCTCTTCTTCTCTACTTTCTGCCATGTATCTGTGTTTTTGAGTTTGTAGACAATCAGCAAAAGCTGTCTTGATGGCTGATGAGCAGGATGTGAGTGCTGTACCAGACTTAGGTGTCAGCAAAAAAAAAAAAAAAAGGATGTCTGTTAAATGCTGTAAAGCATATTTATATTGCATTGCATTATGTCACCACTGTATGTCACTACTCAGACACAATGACAAAGACAAATTTGAGTAGGGTTTTATAAAATTTGATGGGGGTTGACCTCACTGTCTCCAGGATAAGATAAACACAATCTGGTACAAAGACAAGCACAGTCAGGTGCTTGGCACCCAAATATCCCAGTTTGTTTGGCAAACACTGTTAATGTTCAGCTGTGGCCCAGCTGTGCTGGGCGTACAATTGGGTATGAGGCTGAGTGAGTGGTGGTTGAGCTAAGAGGCTGTTGACGTTGCACAGTCCTGGGTATGAATGCACCATGTGCCTTATTATTCTTTATCATAGATGATAAAAGGCTGTACTTGCATTTCTACATCTGTTCTGAAGAACTGGGTTTGAGTATCCTTTCAGGTGGTCACCTGAGGACCACCAGCTCTACAGACAGAGTAGAAGCACCACAAAAATTAGTGGGATATCAGCTTTGGGAGGAACTTATACCACTTTCTAATTAAGTCCTTGTTAAGTGTTTCTTCTAGATGCAAATTCTAGGTTTCCATATCCTGGTTTATATAAAATGGCACTCCCTGAATTATATTTTAAAAGTATTTTTTATTACTTGTCATTTTTCTGTTTAATCCTGTTTGTTTTCCTCTATAATACTTTTCACTTTGCAGGAGGTGCCAGCTTGGATATGAATTCTGTGGAACCAAAACCAAAAAAGTGGATCCTTGACACGACATGGCTCAATCTTGTGCAGTTATCTAGCTTGTACCCTTTCAATCAGCTTCTGGTGCAAATTGTTAAGAATGAGAAGTCTTGGAAAGCCTGGTTTGATGAAGAAGCTCCTGAAAAATCTGTTATTCCTGATGGTTATGACAGTATACTGGATCAATTCCATAAGCTGCTCCTTGTCCGTAGCTGGCGCCCTGATCACACTGTTGCCCAAGTAAGAGACACTTTGGTACAATGGTTATGCCATGTGGCATTTCCTGAAGAACTGCTAGTTCCAAACTTACGTTTTCTGAATTTTTTATTACCATAATATTTATTGCACAGTGAGCTATTTTGAAAAAAACAGATATTGAAATACCCATCAAAAATATGTGTGAAAAGATAAATTTATTTAATTGCAATGAACTAGGAAGCAGAACACGAAACAAATTGTGTTGGAGCTGCAAGAATACATTTTTTTTGTGTGGTGCTTTCAAAGTCATGAAACCTGTAAAGAAGTTGCATCCTCTGGTGAATCAAAAGATACATCCCTGTTCTTTTTTACAGAAGTGATGGAAAAAGAACAATTCCCTTTTATGACAGGTGCACTAAACAGAGGACAAACTGTTTACTTATCGTCTCTACTGAGAAAGTAATAATTAAGGCTGCCTCATGGCAAATGTCATAAAATAAACTGCAGTAGACTATCAGTTTCTCCACAGTTTGTGATATTTTGGTTTTTCTTCTCTATGTAGGTGTACAAGAGATGTATGAGCCCATGAGTATCCTCTTTTCAATTTTTAAAATTTTTATTCTTTCTATGCTGGAAAGTAGTAGTTTTTCTTTCCTGCCTATCTCAACTTTACATGTTATGTGCTGTGATGGCATCTGTGTTACATTTAGGGGGCACTGTATTTTCATGGACCCCTTTTTCAAAAAGACTTGCTCCTCTCCTTTTCATTTCCTACTCTTCAGTCAGTAAAGGAGACAACTGGGGGAGCTCCAACTGCCATAATTTAAACAGAGATACATAATAGCAAAGAGCAAAGAGCAAAGCTGCTACTGCTTATTTATCAACTAATTACCTATCAACAATTATCTATCAACTTATTTATCAATTATTTGTTACTGTCTTTCACAACCATCTCTGAAAAATAATGTCTCTGAACAATGGCTGAAAAAAAGGTAATTATTTTAATTTTGGGGGAGAGAGGGGGTTTCTTTTGTTACTCTCTTCTTTATCCCTTCTTTCCCTACTGTGTTTTCCTTAGTATTAGAAATGTTACCTGTCTAGGACAAAATTTGCACTCAGTGGGTGACTGAGAGGTTTTTTACCTACAGTTGACATCTTCCTCAGTCCAACTTATTTCTCAGTGCTTCTCTTCATCATACATGCCTCAGAATCTGTGAGAATCCTTACATAGCTAGGAAATCACCTCAGTCAAAAAAGAATTTCACACACTAAGGTAGCTTTAGAAGTTCTTTCAGAAAATGTCTGTGAAAAGAAAAAAAAAATAGAGGCATAAAGAAGGTTTGACCTTTAAGGATCAAGTCTGAGCTGAGTTTATGTTTTGTAGAAATAGATATTCAACCTAAGAGACTTGAATTGGATAACCACTGGACAGAAGAATTTGTTTGAAGTTCCAGTAAATATATGGGAGATTGTAACTGGGTCAGATGAAAGATCTGTCTAAGCCACTGTGCTGTAGAAGCAGTGTCAACAATACATACTTAGAGGAACTAAGAATGGAACTGGTATAGAGAAACTCTTTTGTTTGGCTATCCACCAAGTTTTAGCAGGCAGTAATTTAGGAGGAATATCTGGGCTGTCGTCAGAGCTGACACTGGCTCTATTCTGCATGGAATTTTTTTTTTTAAATTTTTTTTTAGTTATTTAAGAAACCGCATTTAGCATTTTCTAGCAACAGTGTTCACAGGATGGCTGTTGCATGAGCAGAATTCTTTCTCTTCTTTGAAGTTTGCTATCTGAGAATTTCAGTGGTTGCCTTCTGTGGACTGACATTGAAAAATTAAAGTTTAATAGTATTGCCTTCCAATGTAGATATTGGCAAATTCCACATCACTAATTAATACTAAATTTAAAAAGGCAAAGATAGATATATTTTTCTGGTAACTTTTTTTTTTTTTTTTCCCCAGGCTCGGCACTACATTGCAGACTCTCTTGGAGAGAAATATGCAGAAGGATTTATTCTTGAAATGGAAGCAATGTGGATGGAAAGTGACTGTAGAACACCTTTGACATGCCTTTTATCAGTGGGGTCTGACCCCACTGAAAATATAGAACGACTTGCAAAATCAAAGGTATCCTCTTAAACTGAGTTTGCTAGAGCTGATAAAGACATTTTTAACTCTTCCTTGCACTAGAAGTGGTATTTCCACATTTTGATGTGGAATGTTCAACAAAGATGTCCAAACAAAGACGTTCAAACAATAATACTTATAGTGTTCTCTGGAAGTTAATTTTTAACCAGTAGCTAAAATGCATTTACCAGGAAATGAAAATGTTGCAGTCTTGCTTTTTGCAGTTGTTTGATTCCAATGAGACCTCAGTTTTTATCCAGCAGATTATGATAGTCCACTACTTAGGAAATATACTGAGCTATGAGAACAAAGCAACATTTGTGGTTTAAATTGTGTTGCATTCACTGTAGGAGCTGACAATAATGAAAATTACAAGAAGATACAGACAGAAATCATAAATATGGTGACAAGAGAAATTAATTTTAACATCCTAGCATTCAATCTGTGCACTTGATGGAGACATTCAACATTTCCTACAGAAAAGCATCACTTTAAGGCACTCAATGCTCTGTTTTATGGCTCACAATGTAACAACATATAAAATTTTCCCAAGAAGAAGTTATTTACTTTAGATCTCAATAAATTTTCCTCCTTGTTAGAATGCATCTTCATTTAATGGTGCAGGATTTTAGTATACACTGAGTAAGACATACTTGCAAAAGTGGGGAGGACCCACAAATCTCTTTAGCTTATTAATTAGAAAGTGGAGATGCTCATTCAATTTGAAAATCAAGACTCCTATTTGTCTGTCTGTGTTGAAGATGGCTTAAATGATGACTTAACTCTCACTTAGTGCTTAAATTTAGAAATCTTAACACTGAAGTAATTGATTTGATCCTTGTCTGCAGTCAGACCAAAAGGATATTGCAGTAGACAGTTGTAATATGTTTTCATGCTTTCAGGAAATGTGTACAGAATAAATAGAAAGTGAGGTTGTGAAAGTTTTGCCTTGTTTATTCACACATGGTTTATGAACAAGGCAACATCAGCTAGGCTGTCAGCCTGAAACGTTAAGTCAACAACACTGTTCAACTGAAAGGTTATTTTTTAATCTCTTGAAGTAAAGACCTAAACACACAGCATATAGAATCCTTTCAATTTTACAGAAGCCATCCAAATGCCACAAACCAAAATGCAAAACCAGATTTTTTTTTTTTTTTTTTAAAAAGTATATTACAATGTGGAACTTGAGGAGAATTTTAGCAATTCTTTAGCTTTTGAAACATGTATCTAGAAATAGTTTAGTTTTCAGAAACATTTTCAAGGGAGATTTGTGTTTATTTTACTAGTATGTCAACAAATTGTACTTAGTTCCTCTCTTTCTTTGGGATTTATCTGCTTTTTTTCCAGGCTAATTAATATAGGTTACCAGGGATCTGATCTTGGAGAGGGTGATGTTGTCCTTCTTAATGATAAAAAACTTGTACCTCTTTTTTCAGTTATTTCCCTTTTACAGTCATGATTTGTAGTCTTAAAATGAATTTCCAGTACTGATGGTGCCTCTAAGCATGATATTAACAGTATCAGTCAGCTATCTGCTATTGGTAATGTTCAAATTTGTGTCCAGAATTTATTTTTCACTCCAAAATTTAGTGTTTTAGGTGGCTCTCTCCCAAAGAAATGAGAACAGTGTCTGTGCCTCATATACTGAGCTATATAGTCTTGTTCATAAATCAAACAAGTTCTATCTTAAAACTAGTTGCATTTATGCCTCCTTTACTTTCACTTTAGGATAATGTGAAAATTTAACTTTCAGGATTAAAATGAAATTTCTTATGCCAGCACTTTGGCTTCATTAAAATCAGATTTTTTTTTTTTTTTTTTTAAATTGTAGAGATAGTTTCTTCTTTTAGGGAATGAGGCACAGAACCTTCAACAGAACTGTCAGGGCCACTGTAGTGACTAAAATACCAGCATTTTCATCTGGATAGCGATGTATTAAGATGACATGGATATGCTGATATGACTCACTATTGAAAGAAACATTCTGTATGCAGACATTTGATAGAGTTATTTCAGAAGGAGTAAAATGAGGACAATTCATAGTGGAAAATATTTTTTTCCTTCTCTCGCTGTTTCTATAACCTTTAATGGTTGTACATTTGAGAGGTAACATTGCTGAGAAGAGCAAATTATGAGGAGATGTTTTATTAGGCAATAGTGTACCTGCTGAATATTTATGCACTCTTATGCAGGGGTAGTCATAGTCTTTGACTTACGAGAGTGCTAGCTGTACTCAGATGCATCTTGGAAAAGGTAAAGTTTTTTAGCAGTTCTCTGGCACACGGCCAGCTTCGCAGGCTGTTCATCTTTGCTTCTTTTAGCTACAATGTCAGGTTTCACTGACCCGAGAGTAGGATTTAACTCCTTTCTTATCTTGGGCATTCTTGCAACTTTAAATCTTGCCAGGATACAGGGGATCATATACAGCAGCTGTATTTATACTGTTCTGTAAAATCAGGTCAGGGCCCATTCTCTGACCCTGAGGCCAAATGACCCAGCAGAGTTTGTGTCCATATGCTTAACCTCCTTCTCCTGCAAAAGTAGGGCAGCGTCCTCCACACTGTTTAGGAGTGGATGTCTTCCTTCCTTTTCATTTCACAGTAAGACAGTCTGAGTAGCTGTAGAGGTCAAGACTAACCTTTGTAGCTCTCAGCCAGCTGAAGGTAGGCCCAGACTGATAATGCAGCTCACTGCTCACTGCATGAGGGATACTCAGCTGTAGGTCTTGAACATGAAACTGTTCATGAAACAAAGTCTCTTCATCAATTCTTTCGGCTTCAATGTGTTTACAGAATAATATCTAGAACTGGATCTGATAATTCTCGTTTTCCCTGGCAGGAGTCAGGCGGCAAACCTGAGCCAGACTTAAAAGAACAAGAGTAGCAAGAAAAATAAGCAAGAGAGGATCTGCCTGCATGTTACTGAGAGACTTCTGTGGTCCTGATCTCAGCCTTATCTTTTTCAGTTCCTGTTGTGAGAGCTTATATCCTCCTCTGGTTTTCTGAACAACTGACTTTACTCTCCCATAGTCTCTGGAGAAGATGCCATAGAATTCCAGAATTTTATGTTGGCATTTATAAGCTTTCTCTCTTCTGAATCTAGAGCTGAATCTAGATCTGCTCAAGCTAAGAAATCACCCAACTGGAATCCTCTGAATCAGTGGCTCCACAGCTGCCATTTAACAATACAGGATGTTTCCTGAGAAATGCTTTAATGTGAACCAAACCTTCCTGTCCTACCTGCTTCATCAACAGTTCTCTTTTAAATGAGATATGTTCAGACAGTAAAAATTCACCAGAATTGTTGGGTTTACACTCTGTATTAAATCATAGCTAAAGGCCCAATATCTGCTCATCTCAGGATAGGAAAAATAATGGTCATGCTGTATTTATGTCTTGCTTTATTTGAAAAAGTGAGAAAAAAGCTGAAAAAATGTTTCAGGTGTCTTATCCTACAGGTTTTGTTAGACCAGCAAAACAATATTATTTCCAGTGGATGCTGTTTATTCCAACAGGCAGAAGAGGAACTTGAAGGGTTCTGCGTTTTTTTGTTGTTTTGTTTTCTTTACTCTTTTTTAGTACTATCAGTCCCCATTGACATTAATGGCTTTCTTGTAGCAGAATGTCACTACACATGGATCTACGGAAGCAATATCTTACATAATTCTAAAGAGCTAGATATAAAAGAAACTTTCTTTTTTACTTTTAGAACATTCTGTGTCGTGCAATTTCAATGGGTCAGGGCCAGGAAACCCATGCAAGGCACCTGCTAAATCAGTGCATGCAAGATGGAGGATGGCTCCTTCTACAGAACTGTCATCTTGGCTTGGAATTTCTTAATGAATTAATGGACACCATCACAACAAAAGAGTCTATGAGTGAAGATTTCAGAACCTGGATCACTACAGAGGCTCACCAAGAGTTTCCTATTAATCTTTTACAGTCCTCTATAAAATTTACCAATGAACCTCCTCAAGGTAGGAATTTCTTCCCTTACCATTGGAGAGATTGCTGCTGGTCCAGGAAGGTTGGGCAGAAAGTAATATTGGCTTCACTGTGCAGCTGTGCAGCTGATTGAAGCTGCCAATCTTGGACATTACTGACCTATGATCCTGGGCATTCCCTGGTCTTCTGGGCCTCCATGCATCTCCTTACACCCAGGATCTTTCTCCATTTCCAGGATGTTTTCTCATATTCAGATGTTCATCTCATGCTTTCTGAGCCTCTAAGACCTCAGCTTTCCTAACCTAAGTAGTCTAAGTGCAAAAGGACAATGTGAGATCTGCATCTTAACTGGCAGTTTGGACTCATGTTTCTTTATTAATGGAGTCCAAGAAAGATTTGGGTGGAATGTGTCCAGTCAGAGACCACAAAGATGCTGAAGGGATTGGGGAATATGCTGTGTGGGGAAAGGCCAAGACAATTGTTGAACATTGAGGAGAGAAGAGGTATCTTACCAATGCCTAAAGATAGATAAATATACCCTTTCTTAATAGATGCCAATAGTTGCCAATGCTTTCAGTTGATTATGTCAGTAGGAGCCAAGAATTTTTATCCAAGGTCCTATTTAAAGCTTCAGATATTTAAACCTCTTATTTCAGTATTTAACTCCCTTTGAACATTAGTAAGATGTATACAGAATGTTTGATGTGAAACACATCATATTTCAGCATTTATACTCCATCTCAAGAGCAGATAGTCATTTTGTTGATAAAAATTTCTTACTTCTTCCTCCTCTCCTCTCCTCTCCCCTCCTCTCCTCTCCTCTCCTCTCCTCTATCTCTATTTCTCTTGTTTTACTTCTTCCTGGTGGAGGCATTGCCTTTGAACACTAAAGGTAATTTTTGCACCTAAGGAAACAGAGTGCATGGATTATTTAGTATCATGCTTTTACTTACTTCAATTAGAATGAAGAAATAAACCCAGATACTTCAGTAGAATAATGAGCAAAGCAGATGTATTGAACTCTTCATTCCATGGGAAACTGACACTAAGGTCNTCCCCTCCCTCTTTTAAATTCAGAGCTCAGCATCATTTTATTGAACAGTGGCCTCCTCCTAATCATTCCAATGATAACAACCTATAGCTCCCAGAGGCTATATTAAAAGTCAAGATATAGGTAATTTGCAACTTGCTTTTAGTGGCTGAAAAAAAGCAGTGTAAAAATTTAAGTCAGGATGAAATATAGACAGTTTTAGTTTCTTAAGACTGTCCTGCCACATTAGTAGCACAATACAATAAGACATTTTTGTTCCATTTTGGAACCCTCTTATGATACCTGTTCAATATTTTGAAAAGCTATTTGATTGGATATTGTCCTACAGGATCTTTGTAAAGTATGGACAAAAGCAAAAGTACTTTTATTGTGACATAGGAGGTAGAACAACTTGGACAATCTTTTGACTGCACTTAAAATCTGCCCTTTTAGACTTGTGTGAAGCTGATTAGGTGGAAAGTATCATAAGAGTGACCTGATGCCAGTAACTCATGCTTGGGTTGTCTGCCCAAGGCAAAAGATGCTTGAGTAGCACTGCCTGAAAACATTTGGGAGCAGTCGAGCTTCTGTATTCCATGGAAGCTGAGACTGTATCAGTATCAACTGCCTAAAGCAGTTCCTGGGATATGAAATGTCAGTGCTCAAAAAAACTCCACCTCCACAACCTCCAAATATTAATATATTTGCACTATGAATTTAAGTTCTCATCTTGTCCCCTTGGTGCCTGTAGGCCAGATGAAGAACCTGCATACTGAATTTTGAGATTTTTATAGGAATCAAATCTAAATAAAATTATCGTAAATAAAACTAAAATCTCATATTTTAAGTAAATATCAAAACAAACTCTTGGATATCCAGTGCTATATTTCATATGATGTTAGGTATCTTTTTTATTGCCATATAGTTGTTAAATAATTATGTTTCTATTTCAGTTGTTAGTGGGAACATTTAGAATATGATTACTTAATATTAATTCCTTCCAGACTCTTGAAATTAATTTTTTGTATTATCTACCTAAAACAAAATGTTATTGAAGCTTGCCTTCTGTGACCAAATGAACAGAGAATTGATTCTAAGATATTATTTGAAAGTATAAGTAAGATGATACTGCAAAATGAAATAGAGAATTATGCTTAACAGAGGTTGGACTTACAGATACATACATGCATACATACATACATACATACATGAATACAACCATACCTTTTTTGCTAATGTACTGCATTTTTATATTTACTTTCTAGGTGTGAAAGCTGGCTTAAAACGAACATACTCAGCTGTTACTCAGGATCTGCTGGGAGCAAGCAAAATGCCACAGTGGAAACCATTGCTATATGCTGTAGCGTTTCTTCACACAACTGTTCAGGTTTAAAAATATATTTGTTCTCTCCTGTCATAAAACCATGTTTCATTTATTAATGAACCTTGATATTAAATGAAAAACATTTTTAGAGGGAAGTCCCATGTTGGCAAAATAACACAAATTAAATAGGAAAGAGAACAACATGTCTCTTTTACTGCAACTGTTTTAAGACTTACAATTTTGCTCATGTTGGCAATGGCTGTGTGATTTGTCTTTCAGCTAACTGGACTTTTACTAATATTTTAAATCATAAAAGCTTATTAAAGAAATTTACAATTTATGGTTTGGAAAACCATAGTCTTATAATGCTGCATTCACAATGACAATGTGTAAGAGGGTGAAGACAAATCCTTCCTGCTCTGAAACCTATAGGAGGAAATGAAAGTAGATTTTGAGTCTTGACTTTCAGGACTTCCATTAAAGAAAATGCTTTATGGATTAACCACAACTTTTCATCATCCTATCGATAGATTTTGCAGTATCCCTAGTTTATATTTGGAGCCTGGCTAATTTAGCTCTGTGGCATCCATGCACTGTTACATTGTGGTCCAGTGGAAGCCTGTGGTATGCTTTTCTTTGTATCACTTCTTGGTGGAAAAATTTAAAATTTGCAATTACAAGATATTGTCCTACCAGCTATATACTGCCAGCTGAGTCTGTAAATGATTCACTAAGAAGCAGTTTTCCCTACTTGCATCTTCACCATGCAGACACAGCAGTGATAGGAATATATCTAGTCCATAGGTAGATCCCACATAATGATCATGGCTGATGATATTGGACACCCTTGCCTCAATCAGTAGCTTAATTTTGAAATTCAAAAACTATGGTTCCAGACTCAGATTTTAAAAATACTTTAAAAAGAGGATTTTTTTTTTTTTTGTGACAATGTTAATATTCCTATTCTTTGTGCAAGTTTAGCTACTTGATTATTAATTAAGTGTTTGGCCTTGTCTGTGTTAAATGTATTTATTTTAAAGTTGGTGAAATAGAGTTCCAGCTGGACTACTGCATTCTTAACATTTTTTTGTGTATTCTTCTGCACTTAAGCTTTCCTCACAATGGACATCAATCAGTTAATTATAAATAATCATTAATTCTAATGTTTTTTACAGGAAAGAAGGAAGTTTGGCCCATTGGGCTGGAATATCCCTTATGAATTTAATCAGGCAGACTTTGCAGCCAGCGTGCAGTTCATTCAGAACCATTTGAACGATGTGGGTACCAAACACGGAGTGAACTGGAGCTGTGTTCGTTACATGCTTGGAGAAGTGCAGTATGGTGGCCGTGTAACTGATGACCTCGACAAGGCACTGCTGAATACATACTCAAGAGTCTGGTTTGGAGAGCACATGTTCAGTGAAAATTTTTGTTTCTTCAAAGGTTATGTTATTCCAAAAGGGAATAGAGTGGAAGACTATCTCCAGTATATAGAGCAGCTGCCAGTGATTGATACACCAGAGGTAAAATATTTTAATATTTCAAAGGGAGATTTTTGTCAGATGGATAACTTAATGAGGTGGTTTTTTTTAGAATCAAGTATGCATAGGTCAAGATTATCAGGCAGACCATTATAGTGGTATTCCGTGTAGATCTGCTGACCAGGGAGAGGTACATGAGGCCTTCTTCAAACAATTGGAAAAAGTCTCATATTCAGAGGCCCTGGTCCTTATGGAGGACTTTTAGCAACCCTATTTATCCTCTGGAAGGTTGACACAGCATGGTTCAAGCATTCTTATCAATGTGTATAAAACCTGGTTGGAATGCTGTAAAGATGGAGACAGAGCCTTTTTTATAATATCCGATGAAAGGACAAGAGGAAATGGACATAAATTAAACAACAGGAAATTCAATCTGAGAACAAGAGAACAATATTTTAAGTGAAGGTGGTCAGACACTGGAAGAGTTTTCCCGAAGATGTTGTCTGAAAGCCTCGTCTTTGTAGACACTGAAATCCCAACTGGACACTGTCCTGGAGAGCCTGCTCTATCTGTCCCTGATTGAGCAGGTGATTTGGGTTAGATGACCCTCCGAGATCCCTTCCAAACCAAACTATTTTGTGGTTTCACAATTCTATGTGGGATTGAGCAGACATGTGAGCTGAGAAGTAATGAAAGTAAAAAAGCCCTATGGTCTCCTTTTGCAAGATATAATTAAGAGTTTATTCCATTTTGACAACAGAAAAATATGGATGTTGCCGTGAACTGATGGGTTAGGGTGCAGGGTAGCTCCTGGCTATAACCAGTTTCACATGACCCAATGTGTGCATATCACAGTGGTCACAGAGACTGGAGGATGGTGGCTTTTTCCTTCACCCTGTACAGCCACACATGATGAAGTTAGTTAAGATTGAAACAGAAGAGAATGCTCAGGAAAATTGAAACAGCAGTGAATGGTCTGGATTTCTATTAACTTGATAAATGTCATTGGAAATAATTTCTATTAAAATTAAATAGATGGAATGGAACAGAAAAAGCTGGTTTTCACTTAGTGATAATGTGCTCGCTTAGAGGGTGAGCAGTTCCCAATGTCATAAAATGAGTTTGGAAAATTCTGAATCTCTGAAGATAATGAAACCAGAATGCAAAGATATTTGTGCCACTAATGTACCTTTTCCAGGTAAGAGTAAATACATCATAATGCATCAGTGGGATCCATTTGAGCCCAGCTCATGAGGTGATTCCTATCAGTGTATGAACCTTGGCTCTATCAGATTTCAGGTGCTGCTTTCATGGATTTGCTCTTTTAAGCACTCGGGAACCTATCTCACAGTGCTGCAATGTATTTCTAAAGTGTTTTGATGCCTGTAAAAAATCTGTATGTATGGTTTGAGGGTAAGGGAATTTTACCTTTGGCTTTTATGTAAATAGAAGGAAGTCCAGGAATGCAAACATCTTTTTTGTCCTTCGTATTTTCACTTGTTAGGAAGAAAGCTGTGACTTTTTCTGTCATTCTAAAATCTGTCAAAATTGCTTATGGAAACTTTTAACCTTTTAATCTCCCAATCTTCTTCGTTTCACAAAGGGTACTGTGCTAGTGCAAGCAGTCTATCCTTGATTCATTCCTTTTCCAGTTTTAGTTAAGAAAGACTGAATCAGTCTGCTTGCAGTGTCCTTGCTCCTTTGATGAAATGTCATCCTCTGAGCAGGATGAACACTGTCTTCTGAGGAGGGCAATTGAACTTGGTCTATTGGGTTAGCATGGAAAGGTTTCAGTAGCAGGGGGCTAAGGAATGGCTTCTGTGAGAAGCTTCCAGGAGCTTCCCCCATGACACAGGGTCAGTGTGAGATGGCTCCAAGACAGATCCACTGCTGGCCAAGTCCAAGCCTATGAGCGGTGGTGGCAGTGCCCCTGGGATAATGTATTTATGAAGACTAAAAAGCTGCATGTGAGCCTTCAGTCAGAGAGAGAATAAGTGAGAGGAACAACTCTGCAGACACCAAGATCAGCAAAGAAGGAGGGGTAGGAGGTGCTCCAGGTGCTGGAGCAGAGATTCTCCTGCAGCCCATGGAGGACTCCACCCTGGAGCAGGTGGATGCCTGAAGGAGGCTGTGACCTGGTGGGAAGTCCATGCTGGAGCAGAATCCTGCAAGATCTGTGGTCCCATGGGGAGAGGAGTTCATGATGGAGAAGATTTTCTGGCCAAAATTACGACCCCACAGATGACACCATGCTGAAACAGTCTGTTTCTGGAGGTCTGCACCCTGTGGAAAGGACCAACAATGGAGCAGTTCAGGAGGAACTGCAGCCCATTGGAGAAGTTTGTGGGGGACTGTCTTATGGGGGAGGGCCTCCATGCTGGAGCAGGGGTGGAGTGGGAGGTGTCCTGCACCTGAGGGGGAAGGAGTTTGAGACAGTATGTGATAAACTGTCCACAAATCCTGTGCCCTGTTCCCTGTCTCCCTGGTCTCCGGTGGGAGGGAGGAAGTAGAGAATTCAGGAGTGAAGTTAAGTCTGGGAAGAAGGGAGGGGGTGGAGAGAAGGTGTTTTTAGGATTGGTTTGATTTCTCATGATCCTACTCTGAGTTGATTGGTAATAAATTCAATTAATTTCTGCAAGTCCAGTCTGTTTTGCCTGTGATGATAGCTGGAGATTGATCTCTCTCTGTTCTTATCTGAGATCATGGACTTTTTGTTATAAGTTCCGCTCCCCGTCCAATTGAGGAGTGGATGATAGAGGAGTGATTTCAGAGGAGTGTAGAGCTCTGGCAGTTGGTTTTGGGGATTCATAAGGCTGGAAAACCCTGAAAGACAGAATCTAACATTGTCTTTTAAAACAACATTTCCAGAGATTTTGGGTCAAAAAGAATGAGAGATTTGGATCCTTGGTTAACATACAGTACATTCAGAAAACTGGTCCACCCACTGGTTTCTTTTTTCTTTCTTCCTGCATCACTTGCATAAAACCATAGGACCAGAGCTGTTTCCCATGTCTCTCTGTCTTTGTTAATATTGCTCCAATGTTAAAGTTAGCCCTTGGACTAGGGCTCAGTTCACAAATATAGCAGATATTCTTCATGGTGCTAACCTGGGCTATAATGTTGCCACAAAATCTGCTAGAGCAAAGCCAAACAAATAAGCCATCGCTTTGCAAGAGCAAAAGCAGAAAAGAGTGTATCTTCATATGTGTCTTTCCTTCCACATAGAATATGAGTGTAATAAAATGCATTGGTATTTTTGCCTTTTACAACTCTAAATACCAGTTTGAGTAAAACACTATTTGGAAAACATTAAATCCTAACTGGAAGCTACCTGCATGCTGTTATAGTCACACCTTCACTCAAATGTGGTATTAGGTCTGTACTTTATGCTGTTGTAAAGATAAGATTCCTAAGTGATGTAAATCGGTGAAGCTTTGCTGGCTTTGGCAATGGTGCGGTCACTTACATCCCTTGTCCCTGAGTTTCTAGATTTAAAAGTATAACAATATTAAATGGCCCTTTTAATTCTGTCCACAGAGTATGTAAATACTGGTCTCTAGAAGTGTCTTCTTGCAATATATTGATTCTAATGTCAAACATGACAACTGAATATATGAAAAAATATGAAAAATGAGAAACAGAAGATTGCTTGGATTTTGTGCTCAGTTTGAGGGCAAGCCATCCTCATCGTAGGATCAGTGGTTCAAAGTTTGTAAGAGATATGTAATACCTATAATTAAATGAGGCCTGGTGAAATAAGTCACAGTACATACAATTCCTCCTGGAGAAGAGTTGCAATTGTCAATCTGACAATTATAGATTTACTGATATTTCAGTGGAAGTTCTGAAAAAGTTATTATTATTCAGACAAAGGGCAGCTTTGCAGTAATTCTGTGCTAGCTGTATCTTAAATAAAATAATTCAATTTCAGGAGGAGAAGTAAGAAGGAGGAAGCTTCAACCAAAAACAGCTAAACCATAAAATATCCTAAATATATCATCATTTTTAGGTACTTAAGATGTGGGCATTATTTTATTCACCATGCTACACGCCTTATAAAGCCTAAGAGTCTGAGTAAAACAAAACATGTTAGAAATATTGACTGGTCGGATAATTAGGGGCATCTACTTGAGCTAGTACAACAGCAATAAACCCATAGAGACAAATAACTAATGCTAAGGGGTCAATGTCCACATATGACATTTCCAACAAGTTCTAGCCTGAACCAAAGGAAAGGAATCTGTTCTCAGCCTTTGACAGCATTCCACAGCATGTTCCATGTGAAAATAGTGAGATCAGTTAAAAACCCCTCCACTGATACAAGTGAAAACACTATTGCATATGCAGCCTATGTTAATGTTTTAATGTAATTTGGGTATGGTCCTTCGCCATTTCAATAGAAGAACTTCAGCTGACCTGTTCATATCTATTATTTTATGGAAATGAGAATGTTCTTCCTTGTTTATCCATTTTCATGCATTCTTTCATATATATACTTTTAGAAGAAAAATCACTTCCCCTCCAATTTTTGTACCTTTTACTTTAAGGTATTTGGACTTCACCCTAATGCAGATATAACTTACCAGACCAACCTGGCTAATGAGACATTTAGTACCATAGTGAGCATCCAGCCCAAAGACAGCAGCACTAGAGGGGGAGAAACCCGAGAAGTAATGGTGCAGCATCTTGCTGATGAGATGCTAGAGAAATTACCTCCAGATTATAATCCTCATGAGGTATGTGCCACTTTATAAAACAGATGTTTTATGTATGCATTTTATGTATACATTTGTTTTTATAAGTTTTATTGTGCTTATAAATTTGTTTTGTTGCATGTGTTTTAAAAAGCTCTTAAAATTATGCATAGGAGTTTATAAGTCTGTTTTGGTTTATTATCTAAAATATTCCTACATCAGAAATATATATTTCAAATGCCACAGTCCACTTAATCAGTCACCCTAACTCAGAGGTGACTTAAAGGCTTCAGAAAGTTCTTGCTTTCCTTAGGAAAAGTCCTTGCTTTCCTTTTCTTAAGGAAAGCTTTTGTAAACTTTCCTTAGTACCTTACAGAAGGAGCATGCCTCTTTCTGAAGGACTGGTGATCCTATAGTGGTTACAGCATTCAATTTACCTACCCCTATTATGACACCACCATGATGAAGAATAAATTTTATCACTGACTTTTTCATGTTCCAGATTTTTTTGGGTCTGAGCCCTAAGAGGTATCTTTGTCAATATTTTCTTGCATTTTTAATTAACAGTCCCATTAAATGGAAAATCCAGTAAAGAAACTCTTGCAGCAGTTTATAAGTAGGTTCTGCTGTTTTGCCAAGTGTTTAATGAATGCTGAAAACCCCTCATTCCCATGATTGTATTCATTACAATTCTCTTTTGCATTGATAGTGCCTTTTTTCCTCCCAAGTTGTAGTTCAAGCTTGTAAAATGCTCAGTATGAATTACAACTTGCTATGCATGCTTTATTTTCTTCTCTGGCCAACTTAGAATGTCCACCTAAGTAACAACTAATAGTCTTGGGGCCTTGGCAATATTTTCTGTCTTCCTTTCTACTATTAATCTCTGATTTAATAATGTCTTGTATAAATATCCACTTTTGTATTGTCATAATTCAACCTGGAACTACTCTTCTCATTCCCCTGTTGTCAAGCTACTTACAGTCTGCAACATTTTTTGGTGACATTTTCTACCATCTATCTCCATATTGTTATTTTTCCGTACATCTCTGCTTGTGTCTCTCCTTTTTTTGTCACCTCCTTATTGAGTGATTCTTAATGATAGCATATAAATTTTTTTTGTAGAATTTGATTAAGAATGGACTGAGTTTTCTAGTTTTCATAGTATTATTTAATAGAAAATAAATACTAGAAATGGAACATAAAATTAAATCTAGGAAGTGTAATAATGTTTAATAATTAAATAAATGCAATAATTTTCATGTTGGCTCTACAACTATCATTTACACCTTAAATGGTTCTCAGTCCTCTTCCCTAATCCTTCCAATCAGAGCAAAGCTTTTTTATGGAATTAGATTCTACTAATTTCATGTGGCTCCTTATTTTTTTTTCATTTCAGCATACAGTAGGGATAAAATACTGAATGCCTGGATAGCATGTATACTTTTGCCATATTTTTAATATGCGTATTGAGCTACAATATGTCTGCTAAATCCTCCAAAGGACTATTTCTTCATTCCCTTGCTAAGCTTTTTTATTTATTCCCTTTTTTATTTCTGAAAAATTTGTAATGTTTAGAAAACATCAATAGTACTTACTGCACTTTACATTGTAACTAGAGGGTAGGCTTAACCTCAGGTTTTACCCCTGGGAAGTCTGTTCAGTATCTTTCAGTCACGTAAAATACTCACACACTTGTTCAATCCAAATTTCACTGCAAAATGGTTTGAACAAATACTTTTTTTCTCTGGTGTTTCTTCTGTTTAATCTTAGACTCATTCACTTTCTTTCCTTCTTGGTTTATTCACTGAAGTTATGCATGCACCACATGTGGGGGATGCCTCCTCTTTTCAGTCATTTCATCAAGTCTTAGCTTTGGAGACCACCAGTTTTGGAGCTGTAAACTGCAGTAAAGGGCAAAGGAACTGAAAGGGTTTTTTTGGATGTTCTGTCTTTTCTCTGTATTTTACTGCTGTATTTGAGTATAATGCATACTGTTTCATGTGACTGTATTAAAAAAAAATCACCACCAGTTGTTTTCATTTCTCTTTCACTCTCATCATCAAGCAGTATGACAAACTATTATCTTTTCTCATGATCTGCCAATCATACAAGGGGTTTTATTTTCTTATAAGCAATCATCATTACAATGATGCACAGAATTAACATTTCTTTGCTTCAGTAGTTTCTCTAACCTCTTCTATGAGCTTCAAAGAAAACTTCTTTTGCTTTAATTTGCTTGACAGCTGTCCTCTTATGATTCAGCCAAGGAGATTTTAGTTTGTACAGAGGATATGCTGTTGGATCTGCTTTTTTCTTCTGTATTTCTTGTAGATGCATTCTGAGATTAGTAAGTGTAGATACCACCTCTTCCTGGGGATGTCCAGTTTTCTAAGGCCCTGTGTATCTTAATCTGTGAATTACACTTCACTTTGATTAATCATACCATTCTATTTACATGCCTCTTCTTCAGTCCTCACTACTGAAGGATGACACGGTACTTTTCTACAGAAACATCCAAAAATTATACTAAGTTTCTGTAACATGGTAATAATTTCTTTGCTCTGACCATCTAGAGAATACCCTCTGTTCATTTTCCAAGAGTTTTTAATTGCTAATAATGTATTCCTTTGTATATCTCCTTGGTTGTCTCAGCTGCACTACAACTTCTACAGATTTTACTTCTGTACCATTATGAGATTTGGCACTGTTTTTCTAGACCGTGATTTTTCAATATTTCTTTCTTCAGTCTGCTTAGTGAATTTACCCTTTGTCTTTTCCTCTGCATTTTAGAACTTACCTCATTCTCTACATCTCAGAACCTGATTTGGTTCTTACAAATTCTTTCTATGTCATAGGGGAATTTCCCTTTCTGCCCTTCTTCTGAGGGAAGAAGCAACAGAATTTGCTACAATATGGCAAATGCAATTATGCTTGCTAGTATGAGGGACATAGATTATGTAATTACTTCCTGTGATGTCTGAGGGAAAAAAAAAGGGGAATGAGATGAGTTCTGTTATTTGTCAATGTAAGTCAACATTTGGTCATTCAGGATATTGTTACATGCTAATCAGTTTAATAATTCTGAAACAAAACAAATATCCTAAATTGTAAGAGACAGAGTGAATGTGTGAGAAAAAGAGTTAATATGCATGCCTCTTTTGAAAAGATCAGTAAAAAGAGAAACATTCATTAATCCTAAGAGTTCAGTTTCAGTTTGGTTTTAGCATAATATTGTGCTCCAGTAATGTCATGACATGGTAGTCTTTGAAAACCTGGGTAAAAAGATACTATCAGTGAAAAAAAAGAACAAAAAAATTGGAAAACTATGAAGGTAATTAAAAGCAAATTCTCTTTGGGGAAAGTGGCAGGTGCCTTTGCTACCGTTGATAAGTTCTTGTGGCTCCCTTTAGAAAGCGTGGAGTGAATTTGCACAGAGCTACAACCCCAATAGACTGGGTTAGGGACAGATGGTACCAAAATCAATTATTTGCTGACATTTAGAGCTCCGGATTATATTTTCTCTTGATACATAGAGAATACAGAGAAATTTCAATCTGTCACAGAGAGTCCTCCATTTCTCAATTATTAGCCTTCGGCAATGACTTCAGTCTCAACAACTTTCAAAACAGGGAAACCATTTTACTTCATGATATATGCTTCTTCTTTTGTTGTGTTCTTGTAATGCTTCTCACCAATCAAGTAACTTACCCAAAAGAGTAGAAACAAAATGAGTCACCTTTGCATGCTTTCTTAGCCTGTGGTTTGACACAGGTGGTGGAAAAGCAAAATAAATCTTCCTCCTGACCTAAAACTGTCCTCATATTTCTCTGAGTAAGAATTCTTCTTTCATGACCCCTTTTGCTTCTGGGTCTCGCCTCGCAGGTTACAGAGAGATTAGTGGTAAAATGATTAGGTCCAGTCAGTCCATGTGAGTGAAGACAGGTGCAAGAATAAATGTCAGCCTGGCACACAGAGAAGTTTACAATAAAAATGATCCTTGCATCTTGAAAAACAGCTTTCTAGGGAATAGCAAGTAGCAGTGATTTTTTTTTTCCTTAAATATTTTTTGTAGTATTGATTTAGCTGTAATTCCTCTAAGGGTATGGCTACATTAGCAAGCACTGCATGAAAATAGGAATTTTTCCTTTATTAGATGTTTTGCTGAGGAATTTGCCTTGGTCTAATTCTAGTTAAGGCCTGTAGGCTGAACCCATTAGTAATTGAAGTACCTTAGAGTCCCTGAAGTGAACATTTTGGGTTAGTTTAATTTGAAGCTCAGACCTTTGTGTGCCTGAAATCTCGTTTTCAGTTCAGGTTTTTTGCTAAAGAAAATGCAAAACAAACCAGGGTCTGAACTGAAACACTGACATAGATGATTCTATAATGTGTCCCTGGTTTACTTAGCAATACTATCAGATATGGTGGTCATCCAGCTCTAGAGTTTCTTCTATTTTCTACATATTTTATTGTCTGCTTTCTTATATACAACAAGGAAAGGATTCTTGACATTCCCTGGAAAAGAGCTTTGGCTTATCCATCTATGGTGATGGACTTCCCATTGCTGCTGACAAAGAATGTAGCAAATAACTATGTCTGATGGAAAATAATAACATTTACTGAAAACCATAAACAGTCACTACTGCAGTAACTTAATCAATTATCATGGCATGAGTTCAACAACTACTTTTCTACTGATAGCCCTATAAAGTATGTGCTGACAAAGAAACTGGTGACCTGAGGACAGTTAAGAAATATGCATGAAGGAATCTGACACAGTAGAGATATGCATTGCAAAATCATGTAGACAAAGCTATTAAGATTATTATTTTAGTAGCTCCTTTCTAAAATCACATTGTTTTATGTTAGATGATAGCTGTTTGCATAATGAAAAGGGGATGTTCTAAGTGGGCTTTATAGAATTAGGATATTAATCTCAGAAAAGCTATTTTGGTTAATGAGTTTAGTCTTTTGAGGCTTTTTTCTGAGAGTTGGTATCCATATCTTTATGTCATAATGAACACAGCACTGGATGTAAGTCACCTGATTGCTTGATAAGAAGAATTCTAATACAAAGCTAGTTAATCATACTTCATTGTTTGCATTTGAAACAAATCTTAGCAGCAAGATTTCCAAGAAATGCACTATGTTATACCCAGTAAATCTCAACATAGATCAGGATTAATTTGTATACAATAAAGTGAGAGGTACGCTTTTTCTTTTTTTTCAGTTTTGATATCTGGTTATGCTTGGTGCTCCAGACTGAGTGAGGTATAGAGCATATCTAGGTTAGATTAGCAAATTTCTGCTTTATTGGTCAGCATCATTAT
>VWZN01019300.1:84867-101446 GCA_013396955.1 Regulus satrapa | reverse complement strand
AAAAAAAAAAAAAAAAAACCCCCCAAAAATTTTCACAAAAAAAAAAAAAAAAAAAAAAAAAAAAAAAAAGACTACTTTCTGCAGAAATATCTAAACAAGGGAAGATACGCAAGAAGAATAGTAATACAGTAAGCAAAAAATTATCAGCAATGCATTGCAGAAAGCCTTTCCAGAATTACCTCATGCCTTTAGAGATTATCTGGAAGGGAGAATAAACTGTTTATCAATGAAATTGCATATCACATTAGGGTGGAATTGTTGGCTTTAGTCAAAAAAGAGGAATAGGAAACTAAAGGGTATTCAAACATGAACAAAAACAAGATGAAAGCCATCCTGGGAGGGAAACAGTGTAACCAAGGAAGACAAACAGCATGCTCACTGTCAGCTGGAAGACAGTAACACCTAAAAGAACAAAGCTTACTGTCACCACAGGGGACAACTACATTTCCATGAGCACATCAGGAAAAAAACGAAGGAAAGACTAGTGCATTGTTAGGCTTTTTGCATAACAGAACATTAGTAATGACAGTAACAGACCCTTATAAATGTGGTCCATGTGTGACCACATCCTCTACATTACTGGGATTGACTAGTGTTATTTCTTCAGTTATTTTTACATAGCTCAATGAAATGATAGGGAAATAAACAAATAAAGATAAAAGGCTATTCATTGTAAACATAATTGTTCTTCTGCTTAAATGGGAATATTTTCTTTTCTCCCTATAAGTAGTAAAATATGCATCCCTTTAAACACTAAGACCCTTGAAATATCTGGGCAGATCAGTCTTTCGCATCCTGAGAAGAGGGACTATTTAGTGGATGTTTTCCATTTCACATTTGGATATTTCTAGAAAGAGAACATAGTTGCTTTGTCATACATATATGAAGGGTGCTTTCATTCTGTATGTCCATGTTTATGGAACAGTTAGGTTTCCAGCATCCTAAAGAAGTAATTTTCTTGCATTACTATGCCACCACATCTACTATAGGAATCACCTGGCTGGCCAACTAGCATGTCCACTGTCACAGTGCTGTACAACTGCAAGTACGAATTATCTGGTTATTCTGTGACTGATGTTGCACACTAAAAAGAATTCATAAAACCCCAAATGCTATTTTTTTTTTTTTTTCCATTTCTGGAAGCATTCATTCTTAGCTTTGTATCAACATTTTTGTAGAAGTGTTTGTCTAAACTGTACTATTACAATGTCCTTTCAAGGATGAATATTTAATCTACTTTTCTTCAAGCATTTATTATGTGCCTCCTCTAACTCCTCTAACTCAAAGATGTGTGTCATGAAAGCTGAGTTTTAAATCACCTCTCCATAACTTGTCATATCCCAAAGGCAGCTCTGAACTTCAATCTCTGCTCCTAATCAGTTTAAATAAAAGAGAAATATTGCCTCTTCTATATATGTGTGTGACTACTGTTAGGCATGGCACTGTTCAATGAATAAAATCTTAAGAGAATAAATATTCAATTACTATCAGAATTTAAACACAGAATAGCAAAATGTAAGCAAATTTAATTATCATTGGTACCAGTGGTTCTGCTGTAATACTTGGTTTTTGGCTGACTTTTAAACTTTTCCATGAAAAAAGACCCTCCTACCTGTAGTGAAAGCATAATACAGTTACAAGTAATGCCCTACAGGTGACACTTAAAGACTTGTTGATTGCCTGTGGCAGTGACAAGTGCAGAAGAAAGTTGTTCTTATTTTGGATACTTTCAGAGTGCTTTCTGCCTTTGAGATACTTTGAAATTTTTAAATCAGTTTCTTTCAATTGGGATTGATCAGTCATTAATAAATGGTTCTTAGAAAGAATAATTCCTCAGAAATATAAAGAAATATTTTACATTTAGCTATAGTATGTAGCATGTACTATCTGTGACTCTGAACTAGACTCTATGAATATGGGA
Source organism: Regulus satrapa (assembly GCA_013396955.1). Taxonomy (NCBI): domain Eukaryota; kingdom Metazoa; phylum Chordata; class Aves; order Passeriformes; family Regulidae; genus Regulus; species Regulus satrapa. Next base: position 99,525 of record VWZN01019300.1, on the reverse strand, counting down.
AGGATAATGCCAGAGGTATTTTTAGTAGATTAGAGAATGACTATGTCATATTTTGGTATGTTAGGGTTATCTGCTTCCACCAACTTATTTAATGAATTGACACAGCTTTTCAGGAGTGAATTTTTTGATTTGATCCTAGGCAAAATGTCATCACTGACACCATTTAAATTATATCATCAATATATATAAAGATATTTTAAAATTTAAGATGTAATTTAGATGTGCAGAATTGTAATTTTAAATGCAAGAAAATGCAAACAATTTTTCTCAGTGTGGATTGTAATAATCAGCAGTACTACATCTAGTCAAAACAGGAGAGACAAATATATGGTCTTCCAGAAGTGGCAATACATGTTGCTAAAGTTAGTAATAACTTAAAAAAATGCTAAAAATCTTTATATTAAATTGCACAGCCATTCATCATGCATGCAGGTATTTAGGGGCAGAATAACACAGTTATCTGCTTAAAGTGTAAGATAAAGAATCCTCAAGCTTCAATAAAAGAATACAATTTTATCATGTGCATATCATGTTCCCTCCTTCTTTTCGGATCTCCTGAGATTTTCTGAATGAGAAGGATGAAATGTTGCATTATAACCCAGTGAGCGTAACAGTGTACTGGTAATTATCCTACTCCAAATCACACAGTTCATGTAGCACTGATAATCCTTTTAACTCAGAAAGGCTCTTTTAGTCTTCAACTTCATTGGGTCTTTGTGTACTTTACATTTCAGCTTGTACTTCTCTTCATGTGTTTGGGATATCAATTAACCATTTTCTCAAGAAATTTTCAAACCAAAGGACAACTTCATTATAAAGAAATGGTATGAGTTTCTGAGGAAAGAGCAGATGGTCATCCATGAAAAGCAATATCTCATTAACTGTTTAGTGAAATATGCCTTTGTCAGCCTTATCCTGTGCCAGAACTTCCCTGCAGTAGGATTCAGATTATTTATCAGCAAAAATCAGACTCGAGCCAGAGTCCAGAGCAACCTGCAGCACTGCAAGGGTTGCGGTGGATAAGGGCAAGTTCAAGATCTAAGTTAATATAGGAAACAAACATAGCTGGGGACTTCCATCTCTCCAAACTTTAAATGGAAGATAAATTCCAACCCATTTGAGAGCACCCATGAGAAATATTAGTTGTTGTTTTTTTTTTTGGCCTTTTTTTTGTTTGTTTGGTTTGGTTTGGTTTGTTTTTTTTAACAATATTGACTTAGATATCATGTTGAATGTGCCTACAACAGAAAATGTGCCCAATATCTTAAATTAATGGATATCTAAATCAGAATTAGCTCTCCAGCCTCTGAGTTCAGTAGGCTCAGGAAGAGGAAACAAAAAATCAGTCTAAATTGTCATTTGTCATACAAATGCATTTTACAGTAGGATGTTGTTGTGATCTTCAGGTTCTAGAATAACAAAAGGTATAAGCAGTCAAGTATAGTAAGTAAAGTATCATAATTGAACAGAAAGTGCTTGTCAGGAAGATCTTGTTTACAGTACAGGTGCCTGTGTGTTGGAACAGGTTGCCCAGAAATGTTGTGGAGTCTCCCTCATTGGAGATATTCAAGAACCATCTGGACACAATCCTATGCCACGTGCTTTAGGACTACCCTGTTTGAGTAGGAAGGTTGGACCAGATGACCCACTATGGTCCTTTTCAACCTGACCCACTCTGTGAAATTTTCAGTAGTCATATGTACAGTAAAGGTGAACATTTCAGAACATTGTAATCTGTGCCTTCTGCCAAACAGAGAGTTTTAAAAAACAACAGGGATTTTCTAAAGAAAAAAATTTCGATTACTTATAAAAACTAATTCCAAATTACAAAGTTACTTTAAAAGTACCGTATGGAAAACTTTAAACATTAATTATAATAGAAAAGTGTATTTTTTCCTTTTTCTTTTTGTTGTTTTGTTGTTTGTTTGTTTGTTTGTGGGTGAGGGTTTCTTCATTTTTTTGTGTACGGTTGGTCATTTGTTTGGTTTTTTAGAACTTGAAAGTTTAGATATTTAGAAGGGCAAAACAGGTAATTTTTCCAGCAAAGTCAATTGGTAATAGTTTTCTGCAGCTGAGAATCTCCAATCTTAATTTGTGGTGCTATCTCTAGAGAAAGAAATTGGTATTTCTTCTTTGCATCTAATGAGCAATAACAAAATAATGTATTTTCCTGTATTTCTTTTTGTATTCATTTGTTGCTTAACTTTCATTTTTTTTATCATACCAAAATGAGGTAGAGATTAAGGCAGTTCTTAGGTAAAAGAAAGCTCAGCTTGCTGAAGTTAATGCAGGGTTTGAAATTTACATTAGACTGATTCTATTTATCTCATGTACATTTATTTATAAATATACCTTATCCTGCCTCTATTTATCTTGTTTGTAACTGTGAAAACTAAAAAGTGACTTTGTTTTCTGAATGCTTAGTTACCTAGAATGATTGTATTATTATCAGTTCATTACTCAATTTGGGCAAAATTAATATGCAGAACTAGGCAAAACATATTGTTTATTGATGTATGAGGCATTGAAAAATTGAGTTATTTAATCAGTGCCAGAAACAGAAGTGTGGGTTTATGGAGCCCAGCAGCAGTGATTGCACATGGAATTGCATCTACATGCATCCAACAGTATTTAATCCTTGTTCTTTGAACAGTTAGATTAGAAGCAGTTATTATAATGCCTCCCATGAGCATAAGGGGTACCATCCACATAGATACATCATAACCAGTTCCTGGATTCCATGGCTATCACATTTCTACTCCTGAAACAAACTTCAGTTCTGGATAACTCTTATTGTATGAGGAGACTCACTGGAGTGCTTTTGTGCATAATTTTATTAATTTCTTGATGATTTTTGTTTGGTTGGTTTCTTTTGTTTTCCTTTGTTTTTCCTGGATTATAGCAAAAAAAATTTACCATCTAAATTTAATTTATGTTTATTAATTTTCTCCTGTTGAGTTTTAAATAAACTAAATGGAATAATTTAAACTTAATGGATAGGATGAATCTGATTTAAATTTCCTCTTGGGTGAATTAGTTTTGTATATAGTTAATGCATTTTAGATCCTAATTTTTATTTTAAAAATCAGATAATTAATTTTAGTCTAAAGAATTATACAAAATAAAGGCTGGATTTCTTAAACTTATTATCAAACTAAATATTAAGACCTGTGTACTTTTGTGCTTGAAGTAGATTAAAAAGTATGTCTAACAATTAGTAAGTCTATGTCTAACAATTAGTAAGTCCTTGTGAATATTTGTCATTAATTTGTTTATTCATATTCCTGATTTGTCTCTTTAAATATATGTGGCATTTGTTTTCAGCCCATAGAGTCAATCACAAAATTTCTGGTCAGATATCACTCAGGAAAAGAATGTCTAATGAAAATCTAGGGATTCTGAGATAAAGGTTGAATAAATATTTTTTATTTGCTCTACAGAAAGCAGAAGTACCTGCACAAATAAACATATATTTGTATCCAAGTTCTGTGGATTTCATGGAAAGTAGAAATTCTATGGTAGTTGTAATCCAGGAAACCCAGCAAATTCCCAAACTTATAGTGCTTCACACTCTTCCTAGAAATGGAATAGTTCAGAGTTTTTTCTGACATACTAGATGTGCTTTAATAATTAGTCTGATTGCCAGAATATATGTTATTAGCAAGGGCTTTTATTTGAAACAGGAGTTACACCTTTCCCCCATGCCATTTTTAAAAAATATGCCATTATTTATCCAGCTTCTAAAGGAGGATTGGCCCAAAGATATTTGCCAGTGTCTAACAACAGCTATGATAAAACAGGTATGAAAGAAGTTGTTGACATTTAAATACTTTGCATACTTCCCGCATCCCCAGCTGTTACAATTTTAACAAAGAGAAATTTTAACAGAGAAACATTGTGTCACATGGTTATATAGTTTCAGCTACAGCTTTTACAATAAGATAACTTAAAAAAAAAAAAAAAAAGGCTGAAAATCAGAAATGCTTTTCATTTTTCTTATCTTCTTTTAAGACCCAGTTGTTGAATCTTATGCATTTCAAGACTGAACATTTTAATTAGATTGGAACTCCAAATATCCAAACTCTCCATTTACATTTCTTCTATAAGAGAATATTTCTAGCTTTCACTATTTCTTAGAAAGCTTATGTAAAAGCTTAGAGATAATTGATGAAAACTATCCATTTTGGGAGAGACCATACATTCTGAAACAATTCAGAAGTCCTTCTAAAATTAGTTTTCTCTAGGAAGTTATCATTAAAACAAAGTATTTATTTTATTTCCAGCATTATTTCCCAGTCAGTTTAGCTGGCAGAAAGAGACATGAAGTATGCGTAGCAAGTAATTACAAGAAACTAACTGAGCTGTTTCTGAAAAGGGAACATATTTACCTGCTGAAAGATAAAAACATTACAAGACAACGCACAAATAAGTGATGATAATGATGATAATATTATCTCTGATTTTTCTGTAAGCCCAGTAACAAATCAGCAGTGAATGACAGACTACAAGTCCAAAATAAATACTGTACTTCCATCATTAGAAAAAAAACCCTAGTTCTTATTTGATAAAATGTCTTTCTGACTTATTAACATTTTTAAAAAAAACTTTTGAAAGGCCTAGGGTTTTTTGTTTGTTTGTTTTTGGTTTTTTTTTCTATATTTACAATGTATTTTCCTACAATAATGCCAATTCTAACACTAAAAAATGGAGGAGGAAATGGCTTTTCAACATTTACCACAATGCAATAATAAGGAAAAATGCAATGGCTGTTTTAGGCAGGCTTAAAGCAAATAAACCAGGTTACATTTTTAAAAGTGCAAGATGAAAGCTAGCTCTGATTGCCTTGGAATGTTATCAAGACTAAAAGTATGTTTTGAATAGCCATACAACAGTGAACAATAACAAATGTCATCCAGACACAATCTCATTTTCTGTCACATACTTAAATACTTAAATATCTCTCAAGGAATTAGCATTTTCTGGATTTTTTCCTCTGCTCCTTCCTGCAGTATCTGCTGCTCATCCTTCTCAGGATTTCAGGCTACACAGACCTTTCATATGGGCAATTACAGGCATTTTGATGTTCACATTATTTCAGTTTTGCTTTCTGCCTGGTTTCATTTAGCTCTTTTCCACCACTTATGAACTCCATTGGAGCCTGAACATCTGTAACTTCCTCCTTTCCCATGGTTAGATTCAGCATCCTCCTCAATGAGTCCCATTTCTTTCTTTTTTTACTCTTAGCCTTTCCCCCTAGTATGGGGAGAGGACATTTACATTCTTGCCTCTTTTCAGCTTTTCAGCATGGTATTAGATGTCCTGAAAATGCTTTTGGTTGAGCTTTTTCTTATCTCCTACATTTTGGGGTTAAGCTGTGAAGTCTGTGTAGCTGTGTGGCCTGTGGGAGTTATAACAAGGGTAGCCAAGGATGCCAGTGTAGTGGAATTGAATCTTGAGGAGTTGCTTAAACACTGCAGTAATTTCAGATTTGATTAGGCCCAGCAGCCCTTTGGTATCACAGGCACTGCCTTGGGACAGCACAGGCAAAGTCCTTTCAGGTTGTTTGCTGATCAGCAGCTGTGCAGTGGGAGATGGGCAGGGACAAGGGACAGCCACTGGCAGAATAGCAATCCAGTCAGAGAGGTGAGGCTGACAGAAGCTGCAAGTGCAACTCTCAAACAGCAACATGAAAAACAAGAAAAGGCTCTGGGGCTTTGTATGATTAGTAAAACCTGAGACAAAATACCAAACAAATTTTGTGTGAAGTAGAAGATTACTTTTTTCTGATTTAACAGTTGGTTCTTGTCCTCTAAGTTACCTTCTTAGTTATCTTAGCTCTTGTATAATAGGAAATATATGTGTGTGGAGAAATTAATCTGCAGCCTTTTCAAAGAGAAAGGTATTGTTTTCTGTGTTTCTATTTATGACATTTGAAGAAGTTCTGGAGGCCAGGAAGTGCCATGTTTTGCTTTTTTTTTAACAAGACCTGATTAAAACAGTACAATACAACAAGTTTGGTGGGTGTTTTTGTTTTTGTTGTTGTTATGGATTTGTCGGGGGGGGGGGTTGTTTGTTTGGGGGTATTTTTGTTTTGTTTTGTTTTTTGGAGGTTTTTTTTGGCATGTGTGTGGGTAATTTCTGAAGAGATTAACAAGTTTTTGAGTGTCTAGGGATAGGAAGTTTTGTGTCCTACTAAATTTCAGGCTTTCTCTTTTTTGCTTCTTAAACCTATCATTTCTTTCACTATTTTAAGTTGTCCATTTTTCTAATTTTTCAAAGCATCAACAATCAACAAATATCCTACTGACGGAATTTTTGGAAAATACCTAGTGTGTCCAGGTTTCAGAAACTCAAAACAAGACTCAGCTAGATGGATTTTAGCTGGATGTGGAGATACAAGAAAGGGACAAAAGACCATGGTAGCAATCTCCTGAATATCCTTTTTAATACGCGTTATATAAAAACTTGTGTTCTGAGGGGTTTTCCTTTTCTTTGTCAGAGGTTGAAATTGAATATGATTATGATGCAGGTCTTCTAAACAACCAAATTTGTTCTGATCCAAAAAAACCCAAAAAACAAACAAAAAGAAAAAACCAAAGCAACAACAAAAAAACTTTCCAAAATCAACCAACAGATAATTTCTCAGCTTGTCATTACTTTCACATCTGCTGCTGCTGATAGAATTTTCTGCATTGAAAATGTATTTGAAATGAGCACTGTGCACAAATGGCAGGACATAAAGAAATATAATTAATGTAAATGAACAATAAAACCCACTTCCAAATGCCATTTATGGGTTCAGTCTTACAAGCTGCATGGAGATTTCAGAGAAGGGTAATCTATACCTCTGAGGGAGTGGTCAGGACCTTACCAGACCAAGATCAGTAAAATTCTGACCTTGCCTTCAAAAGTAACTGTAAGAAAAAAAAATCTCCCTATTGACAACATAAAGGTTTGATAGAAGAAAGGAAAAGCTTGAAGGCTTATTATGATTTGAAAACACAGCTCTATCCTACTAAAATTCATTGGAAAGGTCAGCCACCTACTGTTGACTTTTGAAATGTCGTTTTTAATTTCTAAAATAGAAAAAAGTGGATTTTTGACTCTCAAACTGAGAGTCAAATTTTTGAACAAAATATAAATCAGTGGACAAGTCTGTCATTAAAGCTAAAGCTCTATAAAAATTTTTAATTCTATCAGAAGTCAAAAATTTTATCTAATAATGTAGAGGCATTTCTTGTCACAAAAGTAGAATGGTACCATCCTTGTACCATTCCTTGGTGGAAGGAGAGCGAGTCATTATTCTGGACTTCTTGTTCTCTTCTGATGCTGTATTTTATTTTTTTAAATCAATTATATTATTTACTGTGACATCAAGCTATGAATACAGTCTGTATGTGTGCATGTTTTCTGTCTCAACACTAGTTGGTTCATAAGTTGTGAAAATAACAGGTGTATCAATATTTAATTCTGCATTAGTATTTCTGACATAAGTCTTTGCTTCTGTCAGTGTTTAGTATTGCCAAAATTTACCTCTGGGGATAATATAGTTAATATAGTCCATGTTTGCTGTCTCCTTCAGTCTTACTTTTTGTGAAACAGTTTAAGACAGAGGTTTTACCAATATGTAAAGAAAAAACCAAACAAAACAGAGCATTATTTGCTCAACAAATTTCATTGCTTCTTGGTGTTGGCAGCTGATTTTTGAATGAGGCCAAACTGCAATGTTTTCCAAAGATCTATCAAGACCACCATCTTTTTGTTCTCTCTCTGATAAATAAGACTTTTAATATCCTTATTTTTATTAATTCCATTATAATTACATATATTTCTAAAATAATTTGCTGAATGGATTGCAGGTGCCAGTTGTTTCCCATATACAGTAGCTCTGATATTATTTCAATTAATTATCATTTCAAATTTTCAGATGTCAGACTTCTAGAAATAATTTCTTGAAGAGATCTCTAATGCACACTCCCTCACTTCGTCCTTCTTCCTTCTCCCTTCCCCCTTCCTTAGTTTCCAATTAGCCTGACTGAAGTCTAATGAATTCAGCACCCACGTTTGGACCCTTTTAAAATAAGACAATGAATGTGTTTACTCAATAGCTATGTGATGCTTTTAAAAGAAGTTCTCAGGATCAGAGGTTCTCTGCCTGTGTTGTAAGCAATTATTTATATGAGAGTAAAAAGTCTGTCAGGTAAGATCTATTGTCTGGCTGACAAAACTTCCCATGCTACTACACAGTATCAATTCAAATGATAGAGTTCTGTATAGGTCACTTAAAAAATCTGTCAGGTGGAAGAAGGTGAGTGATAGGAGAACAATATGTTGAACTATGGAAATATATGAAGGAGTGACGCTGGAAAAAAGTTGTTCTGTGAAGAGTGCTCTGTCTTGTGCCACAGGGAAAGCTCCATCCTTAGTTCTCTTCCTGAACTCCCAGGTGACACCAGACAAAAAAAGAATAATAATTTTTCATATTTCTTTACTTAAGTTTTATTGTTTTAATTCCTTTGGTATATTTTAAGGCCTATTTAAATTACTTGAAAGACTAATTTTCAATTTTTATTCATAACAGAGGGACTAATTTAGGAGTGGTGATACTTTGCTATCAAATTATAAGCAAAACAATGTGACTGAGTGCTCTAAATCCTCTATCCTGCCCTTCTTTGCTACTGAAAATTTAGAAATTCATTTAAAAGAAAAGTCAGCAGGAGTCAGACTGAATTTGTGGACTTTAAATTAAAGTGAGCAAGTGTAAAAAGAACAAAACAGAAATAAGCTTTGGAAAATAAATAGTCTCTCCAGAGGCAGTGATAGTATCTCTAATTAGTAATACTGGCAATGGCATTTATTTTTAGGGAAGGGCACATGCTGCCTTTATCCCTACTCAGCATAATAAAAAAAAGGAACCTAGGATTTTCTTAGTCACTTACTGTAACTCAAAATTATTTGTGAAGAGTAGCCATTTGATGACTGGAGGAATATCAATACTAGGAAAATATACCAGCAGGTAGCTGCTAGGTAATATTCTTCTCTTAGACCCCTTCATAAAGAACTGTACATGGAAAATGTGTGCAAGCAACCAAAGAATGTTCTCAGAAGATCCCAACAATAAAAGGTTAGGTTACTATTTTAAATGACTACTCTGTACTTTCTCCTTTTTTGCCTAAGAATTGCTGGAGATTTCCAATGCAAATTTGGCTTTCCTTTAAAAACAGTTTTACTGTGCTTTTGCACAAGATGGCTGAACTAAGGCTGCACAGAACATCCGAATTCTGGCATTCCCTGTCTTATCTGTACCAAATTTAAAAACCTTTGATGTCCCAGTATGTTGTTGTACATTAGTTCATATACAAAAGCAAACAAGCTTTCTTTCCCACATTCATCAGTCTAGGCTGTTACATAAACTGACCTCTGAATAGGTTGCCTATTAGATAGTCAAGAGAGAACTTAGTTAACAGTTTTTGCAGTTTAGGGTAACAAACTCACAGTGTTTATGGATTTCTGCAAGAACATATTCACTGTTAACTACAGATGCTGTTTCTTGCCCTTCCCCATGACTCTTATCTAATCTTTGCTAACCTAACTTCTAACTCCTGTTTCTTCTCTGTTCCTGTACTGTTTGCATTTTGTACCATGCTATTTTATCCACATTTGGCCTCCTAGTGCCTGCATCACAAGATGGACCATTCTGAGAAAAAACACACAGGATAACAGGCTAGCATCTGGTTATTATCCATACTTATTTAGCAGATGCAAATGTGAACAGTACCCGGAAAGTTTTCTTTATAGATTCACAGACAGACAGGAGGTGCTACTGCTGAAATACCATAAAATTGTCTTTTAATATTAGGGGTTTTTGGTATTCACACTTTTGAACTCTGTAATGTTAAATATTGCCCTGTCGTATAATGAAACAGATTTGCCTCAGAAAGTTTATTGTATCTGATGTGACTTATTCAGATTTTCACACTTTGGATCTTTGAAGATAATGAAAGGTTATATTCCAAGTCTAGACTATCTAAATAAGGTTCTCAATGCTTTGGCTTTGAACCTCACAATTTTGCAAATAGAAGACCTGTAACATTGTGCAGTCTTCTCATGCTGAGATTTGAAGTTTATTAACCTTTTTAAATGTCTTGTTTTCTGCTAAAGCCATACTCTTGCCTTGGTCATTACCATTAGACATAGCCTTTAATTTCTAAAACCAAAATTCAGAGGTGATTCTGATCCCATACAAGGAATGACAAAATAACAAACCACTGTACCATATAGGCTTGAAACTGCTTACCTCTAGTGTCTAAGTCTTTACTGCTTTTCTGGTCACATACTTTTAAAATAAAACTACCTTTCTTCATGCTTGTATTTATAACCTCAATTCACACTTCAGGTATTTTGTGTTCCTGTTGCCATCTATCCCAACAAAAACATTTTCATATAGTTCCAAGGGCAAGAATGTGGTACTAATCTTTTTGAGGGAAGGAAATGCTTTACAGGCTGAAGTGGGATGCACAGATTGATATACATCCCACTTCAGTCTGTAAAGCATTTCCTTTTCTGAAAACAGAACTGATCCAAAATAGATTCCAATAACAAGAAGATTTGCACCAGCTAAAATTCTTTGTTCTTCCCCAGCTACTGCTGCCTTCTAAACTTCTAGAGCTTTTAAAATAAGAAACAATAAAGGAAAATATTAATATTTTTAAGAAAGGAAAAAAAGACCTGGGGAGCTACAGGATGGTCAATCTCACCTCTGTGCCAGGTGAGATCATTGATCAGATGCTCCTAGAAACAGTGCTAAAGCACCTGAAAATTAGTGTGGTGACTGCTGACAGTCAGAATGACTTCACCAAGGGCAAACCATGCCTGTAAAATGTAGTGGCCTTTTAAAACAGATTTAAGGTTCTGGTGAATGAGGGAAGAACAACTGACATCATCTACCTGGACTTGTGCAAAGCATTTGATAATGTCCCACATTACAGTCTTGTCTCTAAAATGGAGAGATACAGAGTTGATGGACAGACCAGTCAATGGATGAGGAATTGGTCGGAAGGTCTCACACTCCAAAAGTTGTGTTCAGTCGTTCAATGTCTAAGGAGAGACCAGTTACACTCTTAGTAATTAATAGTCTATTGCAACTGTTGAATAATAAGTAAAAAAACCCTTTAGAAACATACAAATTTAAAGAAAAATGAGTCATTTTTATGTTGATTGTTCTTTCCTGCTTCTGTTAACAAGCAGATGGTTATCCTGACACTATAGCAACAGCTTCTGAATAGTTTTTCCAGCTGGAGGTATACCAGTGTATTTCACCTAGGGTTGAATATTGAGTATGTATTTCACCATATTGAATGTATGCACATCTTACATTAGCTTAATTTTGCCTAATTTAGGTCAATGTTCACAGAATCACAGAATCATTTATCTTGGAAAAGTCCCCCAAGATCATAGGTGTTGCAGAATCCATCAGGATCAGGCACTGGGAAAGTGTATGAACAATCCTCTTGTTAGTGTGATTAGATGAAGTAGACCTAAGCAGGCCTTGATAGAACTTGCAAGTTGTACTAGCTGGGAAGAAAAGCAAGGGCACTGTGCCCTTGATAATCTTGTTTTATAAACAAGAAGGTCAGTTGGTGAGGAATGAGGAGGAACCCTGGATCTCAATCCACAGCAAGAAGGAATATGCAAATGTACTCTGATCACGCCAATCATATTGTGACAAGTATGCATATTTACTGAGAAGAGTATAAAAGAGTTTTTCTTTCCAAATAAAGTGGAAGCTTGCTTTATCAATCATATTGATTTGATTGCATGTCCTCTCTCCCACTTGTCGCATAGAGACCAGCCTTAGACTGAACACATCAACTACACCCCATCACTTATTGCCACATCCAGTAATTTCTTGAACACTTACAGGGTTGGTGACTCCACCACCTCTCAGGACAGTTTGTTCCTGCTGGAAGAGCCTTTCCATGAAGAAATTCTTCTTGAGGCCCCTAGCACAGCTTGAAGTTATGTCTTCTCACCCTACCAGTGAATAGCCTGGGAGAAGAGACTGACCCCCACCTTGCTACAACCTCCTGTCAGGTACCTGCAGGGAGTGATAAGGTTACCATGAGCCTCCTCTTCTCAGGGTTAGACACCAGCTCTCTTAGCTGTTCTTCATAGGAGTTACTCTCTAGACTCTTCTCCAGCTCCATTGCCCTTCTCTGAACATGGTTCAGCACCTCTGAACTTGATGTCTGTCTTGCTGTGAGGGGCCCACAACTGGACACAGGATAGCATGGATGGTGTGATGCAGCTTCAGCAGCGCTGAGTACATGAGGACAACCACTGCTCTGGTCCTGCTGGCCACACTATTGCTGACACAGAACAGGATGCCATTTGTCTTTTTGGCCACCTTGGGCGCAGCTGGATCCTATTCAGCTGGCTGCTAACCAGCACCACCAGGTCCTTTTCCATGGGACAGATTTCCAGTCACTCTTCCCACAGCCTGTAGAATGGCTTGGGGTTGTTGTGACCCAAGTACAGGACCTTCTACTTCTTCCTGTTGAATCTCATCCCTTTGGCCTTGTCCTATCAATACAGCCTGTGCATATCTGTTTGTAGAGCCTTCCTACCCTCCAGCAGATCAACCCTCCCTCCCAATTTAGTATTGTCTGCAAACTTGGTGAGGGTGCACTCAATCCCCTCATCCAGATGAGCAGTATAGATATAAAACATGACTGAGTCTAATACTGAGCCCTGTGAAGTGCCAGAAACTAGATTCCAAGCACCATGCACCACCACTCTCTGGGCCCAGCCACAGAACTGTCTTTCAAGACAGTGAAGAGAGAACATGTCCAAGCCATGGTCTGCCAGCTTTTCCAGGAGAATGCAATGGAGGAAGACATTATTCAAAGCTTTGCTGAAGTCCAGGTTTTGTAGTTATGTCTACTTGAATTTCATTTTAGTTTGATCTGGTTTGGTTTGCTTTGATCAGGGGCTAACTTTCTTTAAAAGAGAAGGAAGCATAAAGGCAATATCAGATTAATAACTGCCTTGAAAGATACTAAGATTAAGCAGACAATAAAAAGAGGGACTGGTTAGAAAGGGAAAAAGGAAATTAAGTCTGTATTTTAGAGCTCAGTAATGAATAAAGTAAGAACTGCCAAAAGTCAGGTTTGCAGAGGAATTAAAATAAGAAGCACTATTTATCCAAATGTATGCATAAAATAAGATAAAATGGGAAAGAAACAGTTCAACTGATATGTAGTGGAGATTAGGCAGAAATCGAAGAAAATCTTTATTTGCCTTGATTTTCAGCAAAGATAATGGTGGAGAGCATGGAAGAAAACTAAAATGGCCCATAAGACAGAGAAGAAATGCAAAATGAAGACATAAAGCAAAATCAAAAATGTACAAATAATTTCAAGGCAGATGGGTCATAAAAAAATTAACTCTGGAAAAATATTTGTCCTGCCTGGAGAATAAAAGGCTTCAGGAGAACCTAAAACCTGCCCACTTGTACTTGCGTGGATTTACTGAGAAGACAGAGATGGGCTTTTTCTGGGGGTACACAGCCAGAGGAGAAGATCAGCCTAGTCTGACTTCAGAGCTGACCCTGATCTGAGCAGAGGATGGAACTAGGGACCTCCTAGAGGGTCCCTTCCAGCCTGAATGAATCAATGCAAAAACATTTCCCCAAAATAAAATGAGGCCTGGGAGGACACAATCATTGTCTCAGCTTATGTATGAGGTGAGACTAAACACAAGGAGGAAATGTAAAGAGAATTACTGGCCCAAGAGTAAATAAATATGAATATATTGACCTTGAATAAATTCAATATGGAATGAAACTATTTCTACCTGATAGGGTCATAGAGACTTTGGAAACACCTTCCTAATGGCAGTAGTGAGGCTCAGGACTAAACTTGTTTAAGCTTGGAACTTGATTCCTACATGTAAAGATTTCTACTATGTGTCTTCCTGCTACAGCATGTAATTTCAGATCTGCGTCTAAACTGATCTTCTCAAGACACATCTTTTTCCTAAGAGAACTCTATTGTTGTGACCTACTCTTTAATACCCAGGTGTCTCTAAAATTTGTTTTTAAAAACTTGACACAACAGATTTGTAATATTCTAACTCTGTAGGCAATCAATTGTAGATGCTGTTAGGAGTGAAACAGAAGAAACCCATGCATTCAGCAAATAGAAAAATAAATCTTGTTTATGCCAGTCATCCATCCTCTGTTCACACTCATCATGCTCAGTTGAGTAGCTCATTGAGATGCATACTGCAAGGGGCTACTTTTCTGTTATAGTTAGCGTTCAATAGGATTCATTCCTATTTGGTTGCTATTAAACAGGTTTGTATTAATGTTCTTCCTTTATAATTGAAATCGACTATGATAATTTAGAGACTTCTTTAATTAAATACTGTTGTGTTTTATTCCTACTGATAAGAATGTTTTCTAGTCTCTTACATTTGGGTCTGTGAAAAAGAAAAGTTGTATGCAAACTCTTCTAGAGTGGTAGAGCATTTAAAGCAAGAGTTTCAAAACTTGAGATAAATGCCATCAAAAGATAAGGGGGAAAAGAGATTGAGAGCAAATCTGAGTTTTTCTATAGAATTATTCTCATATTTTTGTGGTGTACTTACATTTGGAGC
>VWZN01019300.1:72608-84822 GCA_013396955.1 Regulus satrapa | reverse complement strand
TTTTGAAGAGCAAACCTTAACCATCTGGTAGCAAAACACTTGGTTAGTGCTTCATATCTATGTACTGGATGCACAGAAAAGCTTTGATGTACACAATGTCTTTCTGAGGCAAATGAGATACACAATGTATAATTCATGACTGTACATCTTGGCATTGCATGGCAGTCTTGATTCTGACGTTAGAACTATTTTCTTTTTCAGGAGATTGTGATTCTTTAGAAGCGTGATTACAGTTAAGTGCACTGATGAGCATCAGATGTAATATGAGGCTCCCTCTGTGTCTTATGCTTCTGTTCTGAGCATGTTGTTTTAGAGCAGCCACAAGCTGTAGGCCCTCATGCCAGTAAGGAAGCATGGATGGGTCATATTAACAGTATGCCTTGGGAAAAAAAAATGAAATTTGAGAGGAGATTGTTCCAATGATTTGGATAATTCTTTACAAGACAAAACAAAACAAAACAAACAAAAAAACAAACAAAAAAAAAAAAACCAAAACCAAAACAAAAAACAAAAAACCAAAACAAAACAAACAAAAAAAACCCAAAAAAACCCACAACAGTAAACAACCCCCCCCCCACCAAAAAAAAAAAGCCAACCAAACAAAAAAACTTTAATTAAAGCAAAAAAATCATAATTTTAAATATTTTTAAAAACCATGGCATGTGTCAGCCATATTGCTTTATAGATGGGTTGTGTGTTTGCTTCATGCCACTCATTAATCCTTACATTTACTTTAGTCTGAAAACAGATATGGGACTTGGAATGGTTGCAGGGATGCATTTTAGGGTCACCGTGTTTTGCAGGAGAAGTGCCTCTTGGCTGGCAAATAAATGAAGGGAATGATTCCTGTCAGGGTGTTTATGGGTTGATCTTAAGACTGACTTCAGTGACTGTTGGCATAACACTGAAGTGGTTGTCCCATCTGTTTAAAAAGTGTGATGCCCTGCATTGTGGAGAAGAGTGGATACTCTCCCGTGCACGCATTTTTAGGACTATATATTTTCTTTGTGATTCTCATTGTAGTTCTTGTCTTGATTTCTCTCCTCTCTAGATTCTTTTTCTTAATGTCTGCACAACCCAGTGATAGAAACATCTTCTCTAAAAAATGTTGTGTTTATACATTCTCTTGGATTATTAATGGAGTAGTTTCATAAAATAAATTCAACCTCTGAAAAATGCACTAGTCTAGCAGATTAATATCCAGACTCAACATACAGGAATGTCCTTCAATATCTTTTGTCATCAGCTGCAATGACATCGCTTCCATTACTTCCTAATTGTCCATAACATTTCCTTGTATTTTTCTCATTATAGTTAGCTTTAAAAAGCAGCTTGGTGGCTGAGATGGTCCAGAACCATCAGTAATGTAACCTTCTTCTGCAAAGGCTGCACAATGACAACCCTGTAAATCTTTTATTCAAATTAAGGGAAATATGATATAAGCAGGATTAAAGATGTTTTTGTCCCAGAGCGATTACCACCTCTCAGATATGAGCATCTTTGAGGGGCAATTCCCCAAGCCTATTTAGTCTTTGGCTTCTCTTATGAAATTACTTACAAGACTGCAAATTAGCTTGCTAATAATAGTGAGACAGCTTGTACATGAATTCATAAATACCTTTCCGACTTATTAATAAAAACCTTTGAAGCCATCAAAGTCAGATAAGACATAACCTTGTGCTTTTAACACCAACATTTTTTTTTTTTTTGTATTAGCTTTCTCCCTTTTAATACTATAACCAAATGCTATTATGTATCCTCCTTATTTTCTATTTTTATTTGTGGCAATCCTTGTGACTTTTTTTCCTATTTGTACGGCATTTAGACAAATGAGTCTCAGGACGTTGGCTGGGATTTTTCTTCTAGTAGAAGAAATTTCACAGCGTGCAATATTGTAATTACTTTTCTAAGATGCATCAAAGAAAAAGAAGTCTTACATTATATGGCAAGTATAAAAGAATATTCCCAAAAGGGACCATCATTTTCATCCTCTTGCCTCAACTGTTCCTGACAGTTATTTCAAATCCTGGTAAATACCTCCAATAATGGAAATCTCACAGCCTCAATTTAATTTAGTGCTTAACTGTCTTTATAGTTGAAAGTTTGCTAATGTATAATCAAACTTAAGGCTTCAATTTAAGCCTCTTACTCCATGTTCTATCCCCAGTGGACATTAGCAACATGTTATTCATTCCTTATGTGCGACATCCATGTAATTGTACAAGCCTGTGCATGCTGCTCTAACTGTAAGCTATCCAAAGTGCCCTTTCTCTTCATATACTGCTTTGTCTGCAATTGGTCTTTTTCTCATTTAATATTTATACATTTTGGACACTGAAGAAATGGCCTCCTAAATTCAGTATATATGTCATTTCTACATTTGACAACTTAATTAACACCCTAATTAGAATTAACAATTCTAACCTCATTATTTTTATATGAATATATAAATCCTGAATTTGTAAATAATTGTTAGTAAAGCTTTAATGTCTTTCCCTTTTTTAGCCTTTCACATTATTATTGTTCTTCCTGAGATGAAGTTGTCTTGAGAGGAAATTCTAGTTGTACAATTCTGAAAGTCAAGCAACCTGAAATTAGCAAATGGATTTATTTTCTATACTTATATACATCCCATCCCACTGGTAGATTTATCTTTGTTTAATGAGATGAGAATCTTGAACAGAGTTTTTAAAAAACCTTTTTAAAAACATAAATTAACAACTTTATTACTTCAACTAATGTTTAGTCAGCCACTATAATGAGAAGTGGGTATTTGTCAATAAATCTAAATTCAGTGCTGTAATTAAATATTAATCACTGCAAAACAGCTGCCTAATGCTGGTAGACATCCATACTACTTACACTGTCCTTGACCTTTGCCCGGGGCAACACCAACTGTGTACTAAATTCACTTAAAAATATATACTTCTTTAATGGAGCATTAATACATCTGCTTACAACCCACAAAATCTGAAATTTGAGAATGTTTTTTCCTACTTGAGACATGAATGAGGCAGATCAATCTGACTCTTAGGTATGCAAAAAAAGCAGGCATAGGTTTTTAACCCACTTAAAGTTTAGAAAATTTATGTTAAAACAGAATTTACCAAGTTTAATGCCTCACATGTTGTGGATGTTAGAGTTCGTGAAAGCACATGTGGATACTAAGTCAAATTTATGGTCCCAACATTAAAAACAGTTCTAGACATGAGTAAATTCAGAAGAATGAAGCAGTTATCCCATGAAAAAGTGATGAGGGACTAGGGTTTGTTCAGCCCAGAGGGATGGCTCCAGGGTGCCCTAGGGCAGTACTTACCATCCACCCTGACATCTGTGAGAAGACGGAGCTGGGCTCTTCACAGTACATATGGTGGAATAAGAGAGGATCAGGCTATAAGAGGGGTGGAAATCACCCTGAGGACAGCCCAGAAATGGAGTGCCTTTCCCAGAAATGTTGTCTCCATCCTTAGAATTTTTCAAGACAAAACCAGATAAATACCTGAGCAGCCTGATCTGACCCCATGTCTGAGCCTGCTCTGACATCCCTTTCATCCTGAAACATTCTGTGAATACAAACTGTAGACAATTTGTCACTATACTTTTTAAACTTATTTGAAAATATTATGGAAATGCAGTCGCTCAGTGTCAACTGTGCTTGTTTTCTGTATTAACTTGTGGTTAAGTTTAAGTATTCTTTATTACTGGTTTTGGGTTGGGGTTTTTGTTTTGTTTTTGTTTTTGTTTTTTTTTGGGGGGGAGGTGGTTTTTTGTTTGTTTTGATGGTTTTTGTTTTGTTTTGTTTTGTTTTGTTTTGTTTTGTTTGATGATGGTGCAATTACTTTTAGAGTCTCTTTGTAGACTAGTCAGATTGTTGGACATATCAAGGAGTTCACTGCAACATTTCAACACATTTCCTGAGATGGTAAAAGAAAATTTGTTAAAGCCATCATAAAGAATTGTATTTTCTCTCCATCTCAGTAACTGATTTTTTGTATGATTGTGAAAAACTCGGTTGAATAGGTTAATCAGAGTTGTCTTAAACCTTTGAGTTTATTATGAGAAGTGTTCTGTAAAAGCATACATTTGATTATACTTAACAGATGCTTTTGACAGTCTTGTCTTAATTTTCACAGTTGTGAAACGAAAACCTAAATCCAGATGACATTAGAGAAAAGTTGATATCAGTGTTTCACTTTCCCATGAAACTTTGAAGAAATAAAATTACAAATATAGAGCAAGCCTTTATTGGATTCATTGGATGAGACAGGGACTTTGTGGAAAACAAGTTTATATCACAGCATCATGGCATGTGCAAAGTGGATAAGAGTGAATCGACCTGTTCTGCTCTTATTGTTTGTTTTTGCAGTCTTAATATTTTTGAAGTAGTTTAGAATTATTTGTTTTGCTACAAAAAATTATTTGAGGCTTTACAAAGTTACACAGTTTGATTAGAAATCTATTATATGATCTAGAAATGGGAAAACCTAACATAAATTTAGGAAACTGGTATTTGGATTAGACAAGAGAGATTTTCTCCATTGTCAAAGCATTGAAAGAAAGCTTTATAACAACCACATTCAAAACTTCTTTTTCCTTTGATCTCTATTTTAGCTTTTTTCATATAACTGGAGATTGAGGAGCTCACACCTCATTGATATCCACATCACTATTTTGCAAGTGAATTCATTGTATTGTCTTTCACTTCAATGCACATCTCATATATTTCCCAAGCAGAATACACAACAGTCTCTTAAGAAGAACAGCATAGCAAACTAAAAAAAAAAAACCCACAAACAACAGAAGCCAGCACTAGCCACATACCACAGGTCTATCATATTTGCTATCATATTGTTTTTCTCTGTCTTGTCTCTTCTCCTGGGTGGGGAGAGCATATCTGGCTATAAAACCAGAGGTTTTTCTTTACTGACGAGGAAAGCATTTCTATATTAGACATCACTGTGATGTTTTTTTCCCCTCAGTTATGAACCAACAGCCATCTGTCCAACAGTGGTGAAAGGCATGCTTGAAACACTATCCTTGAGGGTACATAATTTGCAGAAAGTTTTCTTCCAGAAAAGGAAATTTACAGAAGGGATACCTATAATCTGCATATGCAAAAACTTCTATCCCTTAATTCTCTCATATCTAACACAGAACTTTAAAAATAATTACTATAATTGAGCTGTTCCCTGTTGCTTTATACTTTTGGTCAACACGGTTTCATTACTAGAAATGAAGGCTTTGAAATTCTGCAGAAAAATAATCAGACATTTTTGGATCTTATTTATATAAGTAAGCAGAAGTCAAATCCAGAATCTTTTAGCCTAGATATTTGTCTTAGTAAATGTGTATTGAGACTGTGCTACTGAATAAGCAGAGTCATACTT
Source organism: Regulus satrapa (assembly GCA_013396955.1). Taxonomy (NCBI): domain Eukaryota; kingdom Metazoa; phylum Chordata; class Aves; order Passeriformes; family Regulidae; genus Regulus; species Regulus satrapa. The sequence continues at coordinate 79,435 of VWZN01019300.1, read as the reverse complement.
TAATTTTTTAAAGGAGCATTGACACACAATGTAGCAGTCAAAACTTATTTTCTATCAGAAACTTGCTTTCTCTACATTTACAAAATCTGCATCTAGCTTTAAACCAACCAGTAAGAGTATGCACTTAATCTATTTACATTATTCTACCTTGAATCTTTTCTCCCTGACAATTTAATGCAATCTGCTTTTCAGTTTCTTGTGGAAAGGAGTGCCATACAAATACGTATCACTCAGTGGTGGGTTTCTTTATAATTTTTACTCAGTAGTAATGTTCCCTCCAAAGTGCAGTGCTAGTTTAACCTCTTTCCATTACTGAATTCACCAATTATGTAGGAAGCAATTCAGGTCTAACATAAGGTATTAGGACTAATCTTGTTAATTTGAGTTTATGGTGATATAAGTCAGGGGCCTGCCCCTACACCAATATTGAGAATAAGTAATAGAAGTCAGAGAGTTTGCAAGTCATTAGTGTGTCTAGACTGTGAAATTATTCCTTCTCAGTATTTTTTGGGGAACAACCACTCAAGAGGAGGATGCATAGAGGTAGAATTCCTAGTCTTGTTCCTTCCTTTGCTAAAGTAAGGGCTGATGCACAATGTATAAACATTCATTTGGAAACACCAGATGAATGAAAAAGGACAGAAAAAAAAAGAGAGAGAACCCATAATTTGATATGTCAGTCCCTGTGGAGGGTACAGTCTTTAAAGCACATGGTCCTTTGAGTTTTTTTCAGATGAGTTGAGAGATGATGTCAGCTGACATTCTTCAGTTTTCATAACACCTTTCTAGTCCTATGCCAATAAAACCTATTCAATAGTTGGCAGCATGAAGCTGAAAGTAATTTGTCCCAAAGATAGGAAGAGAAAGAAGTAAACTAAATTAAAATATATTCTGCAAATGGTTTTGTAATAGAATTTTTTAATAAATAATTTAAAAAAATATATTTCAACATGTTTAACACTGTAGGAAAGTATACAGTATTAAAAAAAATGACAGGGGACTTTGTGATACATTTATTTGTACTTCAGGACTTCCTGTCAGTTGTCTGAAATAACATCACTGAGATAATTCAAGTGCTTTCCATTGCAATTGAGTTCCATTTACTGTGATGCCTTCTTTGTTTTTGAAAAATGTTACAAACTAGTAAAAGACTTCTTCTGCTGATACCTGCCTATCTTTGCTCTTCTCCATTATCTCACTCCCATTAAAGGCCTTTTATAATGAAATATTATTTAATAAAAATTGAGTATTCCTTATAATCAGAAAAATATTTGTATTGTATTCTTTCATAGGGTTTCTATTTTCTTTAAAATTACAGTATCTCAAAACTATAGTCTTCAATTACATACAATTTCATAAATATATTTTACATTTTTATATATATAATATATATTTATAAATATATATAACTGTATATATTTATTATAAATATATAAATAATATGTTTATGTACTATGCTATATAATTTTATGCAATTATATACAATATATAATATTATACAATTATATTCTTGAAACTACAGTGTCTATAGTTGCTTGAAATTATAGTATCTCTTTTTATTATGCCAATAATAGCTATATTTCTCATCTATGTTTTACTTAGCTTGTATTTTTTTTAATGAAACTTTACTTAAGTATTATAATGCATATTGAAACATTTTTAATCACACCAAAGACAAACCATTGTCATGATTAATCTGGTTAGTATTATGCATGGATGGTTCATAGAGGAACAACAATTAATTTTATTTACTCATGTTATACATGAATATATTTATATATTTCTCAAAAAGAATATTGGAGATCACTGTAATAGGACTGTCGAGAAGGCTGATGCCATGACTCGTGCAGCAGTAATCTCATCCAACTGCCTAACCACTTCAACAAAAGTGTTATAAATGGCATTGTCCTAATATCTCATAATCACTTAGAGTCAGGGGGCATCCACCACCTCTCCAGGAAGCATGTTCCAATGCTGGACCACCATCTTGGTGAAGAAGTGTTTTATAACATCCTCCTCTCCTAGTGCAGCTTTCCACACAACCTATTACTGAATAGAAGAGCTCAGCATCTCCTTCTCCTCCTTCCTCTTCAGGAAGCTGTAAAGAGCAGTGAGGCCACTCTTTAACCTTCTTCTCTCCAAATTTGACAAGCATAAAGTCCTCAGCTGCTTCCCACAGGACATTCCTTCCAGCCCTTTCACCAACTTTGTTAGCCTTTTGCAGGCACTTTCAGAGATCTTCACACCCTTTTTAAAGTGGGGAGCCCAGAACTATGCACCATACTTTAGGCGGGGCCACACCAATACTGAATACAATGGGATAATCACCTCTTTTTTTCTGTCTGGTGATGCCCTGTTTGATGCATCCCAGGATGTGGTTAGCCCTCTGGACTACCACGATACACACTGCTGACTCACACTGAGCTGCTGCTGACCAGCAGCCCCAGATCCCTACCTCCAGGGCTGCTCTCCAGCCACTGTTCTCCTCATTTATGCTCTTCCCCAGCATTTCTCTGCCCTAGGTTCAGAGTCCGGCATTTGAACAAGTCAAATTTTATCCCATCCATCTTAGCCCACAGCATCAATCTCTCTAGATCCCTCTGCAAGGCCTCCTGTCCCACATGAGAATCAATGGCACCTCCCAGTTTGGGATCATCAGCAAACTTGTTAATGGTGCACTCAACTCCTGCATCCAGACCACTGATAAACAGATTGAGCAGGACTGGCCCTGGAAGTGTACCTGAGGAACACTGCCCATCACCACTCTGCAGTCAGTTCTTCTACCAACAGACTGTGAACCCACACATCCCACAGCTGGTCAGCTTGTTCAGAAAGCTGCTGTGAGGGTCAGTACCAAAAGCCTTATTACAATCTGGGAAAACTACAATTGCCACTTTCCCCTTATCCTCTAGGGGGATGACCTTATCCTAGAAGGATATTGAATTACTGAAACAAGACTTACTCTCTGTGAACTCATATTGACCATGCCTGGTGTCTGCATTATTCTTCAAATAAGTTCCACTAGCACTTAGTATGTTTTCTGCAATTTTTCCAGGAGCTGAGGTTAGACTTAACAGGTTGGTAGTTCCCTGGATCTTTCATCATGTTTTTCTTGTAAATTGGAATAGCATTGTCCAACTTTCAGTCTGTAGGGACCTCTCCAGACCCCTTCCGTAGAAGATCAAGAGTTGTTCCATTATCCTTCAGAACATTGGGATAAATCCCCATGAATTTGTAAAAATTCAGAAAATACTGATGGTCCCTAATAATTCCAATATGCACAATTATGTCCAGTGACAAGTGGTGTTCCTTAGAGGTTGGTATTGGGATAGGCACTGGTTAATATGTGTATTAGGGATATGGACATTTGGAATTACATGTAGCCCAAGCGGAGTGGTACGTTTCCTACCCTAGAGGGAAGGGATACCATCTATAGGGGCTTTAGGGATCCAGAGGTCTTTGGAGGTGGCCCATGTACTCAGGGATATTATGTGCCTCTTTGTAGTCCCTCATACTTATACTGCTCTCTTTTGGTAAATTTGTACTTGGCTGCCTCCTTTGGGCAGCTACAACCATCTTTGCCCCTTTTAGGTGGCCACATTGCATATGAAAATACTTCTGTAATATATACAGAAAATAGAGAAATGTATTTTCTGTATTTGTTGATATTTCTTCTTTCTTTTGTTGCCCCTAGAGAAGGTTTTGCCTAACTCCCAGGGTAACATCCTGATAATGGCATGTGATGCTTATTTTTGGATCATTCATAGCTCTTCATTTTATCCTGCCCTGGTGCTCACAAGGCTTATGCTGTCATCCTATGCCTCTACTCAAAGCACATGGCTATGCTAGTATGCCACTTCATTCTGTACAGAGTAATTGCACACTATCATAACTTACTGCTTTCCAAAAAGTTATTTCAACAATCATAACATGCAGTTTTTCAAAGATAAGAAAAACTGAAGTAAACTATGCAATAATAACCTGATTGTTTGATAATTGCTAATAGAGCAAAATAAGTTAAAACAAAGAACTTGGGAAATATAAGGAAGCCCAGACAAACCAAGACAGATGGGTTCTGTTTCTGAGCTCTTGCAGAGCATGAATACAGCTTAATACATTCTTATTAGTGATGGGAATGTTTTCTTTCTGAGGTACAGGGAAATGTGTTTCTTAGAATATAGAGTTAATTTCGTACTTGTAGTACATGAACTACATAATCAATAGGGAAAATAGATTGAACAATATATTTCATGCTGAATATTTGTATGTAACAACTGACATATTAATGAAAACAGTACACATTTTAGAAGGAAGAAAGAAAAAAACTGACTGGATATTGAAAACATTGACTTTTTTCCATTTTTATCCAACTATCAAATAGACAAACTGAAACATGCTTTTACTGATGAACAGAGATGAGCTACAAGGCTGGGTTCAGCTCTGTGAGCAAATAGAATACTGGGAGAGGAATTTGTTCCTGTTGTGGGATCCCAGACTTACAATTAATGCCTCTGCTAGGAATGCTTCTAAGAAAGTTACCACAGAAGGTAAGAGCAAGGAGTGAGAGCAATAAAACTGGAAATGTTGCAAACTGAATTTGTACATACAGATACACACCCACACATATATGCATATATACACACATATATCTCTATACACAGAGCAGAAAGCCATGTATTGTCATTCTTCCGAGAGAAGTTCTAAATCTTCCAGCCATTTGTATCTGCCAAGGCACTGTAGATCTCTGTTCTCAGGTAATTGTGTTTATGTCTTTTTTTCCTTAGGTCACATGGTTAAAAACACCAAATTTATGTATATCCATATATTCACACAATAACAGCTAAAAATTCACTTATTGAGACATATGTCTGGCAAGTCTCTGTATATGGAAGTATAAGACACTTTCATATACAGAAAGTGTCATTTGACAAGTAAATATGATTTATTATGATAAGGATTAGAAGATTTATGTGTTACTGTAACTGTTTTGTTGTCTTATAAGCTGAATTATTTGGTACAGTATGTTTGAATTTCAAAAATCCAATTATTTAGGTTTCCAAGAAATATCATGAAGTAAAAACAAACAAACAAACCCTCAAGAAAACCACCACAAAAAAACCAACCAACCAAACAAAAAAAACCCCCAAAAAACCAAAAAAAACCTGAATCGTTACAAAATAGCTTAAAAATAAATCCAGAATGTGAGCCAAGAACTGAATCAATCTTTAGAGAACTGAGGACTGTAACTATCTTTAGATCTTTAAGAATGAAACTGTAGCTTACAGTGAATCTAAAGTACAAACCCCACACTTTAAGGTAAGACAGGTTGTATCAGCAAAGAAAATATAGCTGTTTGCTAGGACAGATAATATCTGCTCCTAAAATCCCATAAACTGTTCTTTGCAACAAAGTATTTATATATAAAAATTTACTGACTGTGTGATAATCAGTGACCCTCAAATGCTACAGGGTCTGAGGCTGATCATTTTACAGGTGTGTTGTGCAACAAACAAGACTTCCCACAAAGCCTTACTATTGCAGCAATGTCTCTGTGCTTTGGTACAGATGCCTAATTGAAGATTTTAAATTATAAAAATACAGCCTTAATATAACCTGGAGTTTTCTGCAATTTCTCAGGTATTGAAATTATCCAAATTAATTTTTCATATTGATGAACTGCAGAGTTGTCCCCAAGAGCTGCTGTTATGATTTGAGAGGAGGATTTGAGACAGCATGAAAAGGCAATTTGATATAATATTTTAAAATAGATTCCCTTTGTAAAGTTGAGAAACATTCAGAAACACTGTATAGTAGCTGTAGGCCAGGCTGGAAGCTGAGGTGATGGATTGGGTGTGGAGGGAGGAGTCAAAACAGGGAACTGGACAGAGGGGCAGATGGCTTCTTGGCTCAGCAGGTCTGGGCTTCTCACTGCCTTGGGGTTTGGGAGGGGGTCCCTGGCACCTAAGCATGATCAGGAAAGAAAAAAAAAAAAAGAAAAGAAAAAGGGAAAAATGCAGAGAGCTTTTCCTCGGACAGCTCAGTTGGAGTTTTCATCAAATTTAGACTGAGATTTTATCTGTTGCTGTCCTGTCTGCCCTGATGGACTCAGATCTTATCTCCTGTTACCCATATCATTATGGTAATACCAGTCTGTAAGGAAACACCCTTAAATGATGTTCAGAAAATTTTCCTTCAGAATAAAAGGAGGAATGGGAAAAATATACAAATACATGTTTTAAAAATAATCTGAGAATATTTCTGTTCAGAATATTTTCAGTTTTCTTTAGCATTGTGTGAAATCAATTTTTTATATGTACATTTATTGCCTTTGAACACAGGGAAGCTAAGAAACTGTGAATGGGAGCCCCATTTTGCTTTTCTTTCTCATTCTTCTTTGCCTGTTTTCTCAAAAAAACACAAATAGGCTGAAAATAAATGGACCAGGAAAACAAACTTAAAATCCAAAATAATAATCTGAAATATTTGTGCTTCCTAAGAAAATAATATTACTTCAAGTAAAATGCAACTTTTCATTTTAATTCAGAGCAAAGAATATTATATAATATTCTTATAATATTATATAATATATAATATATAATATATAATATATAATATATAATATATAATATATAATATTAGAATTATATATTATTCTAATAATAGATATGTAATATTAATAAATATTATAAAAAGTTATTATAGGCAGTAACTAAACTAACATTATCAACATAATTCAAGTTTTAAAATTGTTGTTATATTTATTTTTTCTCAAAAAATATTTAAAGAAACCCTATTCCTTTCAGACATATAGATGTATAAATGAAAAC
>VWZN01019300.1:5735-27016 GCA_013396955.1 Regulus satrapa | reverse complement strand
AAAAATCTTTTGTAGACAGAATTAAAGCATTCCTGTTTCTGCATAATAATAGGAATTAAGATTTATCTATATGTAGAAAAGAAATTCTGCTAATTTGCATGATCATCACCGTGCCTGATTTATCCAGGTACAGGTGTTGATAATATGCACAAGAACCTTACTAAAATTAATATCTTTACACTTGTGTTATAATGTGCACACATACCAAAGAATTTATATGCTTGTTTCAAGATATGCATTTGGTAAAATGAAATGCTATATGTTTCATTTTGAAAGGAAAAATCACATTCTGTGACATTTCTAATGTGTGCCCTGATGCTTCACGACAGCTTTGCAAAATTTTTGTCAAATAAACAGCTCAAAGCCTAAATGTAATTGCATTGTTATAAATGTGAAGAGAACAAATTCTGCCATGTCTTACCATTTAAAAAGTGTGCTTTAGAGTGAGTGGAATTTTTCAGAGGTATTAGTGAGGAAATAGTAAGTTGTATAAATGTGCTTGCAGACTTGATAGAAATCAGGCAAGAAGTAACAGCCCATGTTCCAAATCTTGGGATCAGTATTCATCCAATACACTTTTTTTTTCTAACCTTGTGCAGAGCAGACTGTTGGTTTTGTTTTGTTTTAGTGAATATACCAGCCTTTCCTTGTATATGGCTTCCAAGGAATATAAATGGTGTTTTTATTCAAAACAGCTAATGAACAGCAGTTTTTAAAAGCATTCTTAAAAGAAACCTTAGTTTCTATTAATTCCTTATTGTAGGAATTTGCTCAAAAAGCAAGGATTATTTTCTTTTTTTTTTTTTAAATTTTATTTTTTTAAATAGTTTTCAAGAAGGACCTAACTGGTCATTACAGAATGTTGGAAGATATTGTGATAGAGTAACTTCATCTATATCCTAAGTGGGTAAAAAAGCTCCTTGATGCTGATATTTGTACCCTTAACCTGATCTATTATTCACAGTCAGACTTAAAATGCAAAAAGAACCCTGTAAATTACATAACTTCTGCTCACAGATCCAATATTTTAAAGCCTATCTAAAGCCTGTCTTGGCATACATTAGACAAGATACATAATATACCTATGTGTGTTAATTTAGCTAGAATATATTAAAGTCAATGTCTGTCACATTTCTGAGCATGTTACTATGGATGACAAATTTCATCTTCCTTTATTGCACTTTTTTTTTCCTAGTAAGTACTTTTCCATATTTTCCATACCAGCTTAATAGAAATGATCCAAAACATAACCTTTCATCAAAAATCTCAGTTGTGTATAGAACCTAGCCCATCAGTACTTTGATTAATGAAAGGAAATCCTGGTCTCTGTCTTGTTACATTTAGCATATAATTTTTTTGAAAATACAAGCATAATATATATCTAGTAGTTCACAGTATTTGATTATGTTGTGACTGTACTACAGAGCAGGCTACTACCCATTTGAACAGGGCATCACACAGCTTGGTTGACTGTAACCAGCTGTATTCTTCTTGCTGTACTTGGAAGTAAAAGGACATGAAAGATGTGTTTGAACTGACATCAAGGCTAAACTCCAGTTGTCACAATACTCAAGCACCTTTGTTGATTGCTGAAGTGTTATTGGCATTTTTATGTTTTTGTAACATTACTGAGTAATTGGAGCCTGAATAACTAATGCAGAAAAGATTTGTTGCACATCAGCTTTCTGAACTGGATTCTTAAGTGTACACTCACATTTATTGATGTGCATATTTTAAAATGTGACAATATATATGTATTATGTATTTATTAAACCCACTCATGATTTCTTGCATGATACTAGATGGGTATTATTGCACATTACCTGACAAAATACTAGGTGTTTATCATTGTGCTAGCTGGAATTGCAGATACACAACTTTTACAAGACAACCACTTTTATTCCTGAATTAGAAGCTGAAGAAACAAGCAATTGCATAACTATAGACAATACATCTGTGCTGGTACCCACAGGATTAAAATTTTGCTGGTTGTGATAGACTATTTGTTTAAGACTAAGGAAGTTCAGAGCAAAAACCAAAATATTATTTGCAGGAAAATATATAGAAAAGTGAAAGGCTTGAGTCCCTAATAAAGGATTCTTAAATGTCCCTTTGCATATAAGCAGCTTAATATTTTTTTCAAGTACTGTAGTATGACTGGATTCTCTCTGCCAGAGTGTAGTACAGGCTGTATACATTAGTTCAGCAGGCTCTGCCAATGCTTTTGGTGTCAGATAAACCAAATTTTTTAAGAGGATAAGCCCATATGGATGAGCAGCATAGTAATGATGATCTCCACATGTAACAGCACAATGCAATGGCTACAGTGATGTATGGATCCACACAATTGCTCAGCAAAAATTATGTCATTTGACTCTGCCAAACCATGACCTTGTGTTATGCTGAAATCATGGGGCAAGTGACCAATGATCCTTTCACACAAGGTGTTGTCCATACTTATACGTATGTGCATATATCTTTACACGCACACACACACACACACACACACACACATGTATATATATATGCACACATATATGTGGATATCAACTTTTTCTCTGTGTGTGTCTCTCATACCATGATGAACAATTCTGTGTCTTTTTCTCTTGGTAAAACACAAGGGGATTTTTGTGGGCAGTGTTCCAAACCTTTTTATGGGCAGTGTTTCAAATAGGGCAACCGACATCTTTATATATTTCTTGGTCATTACTTCATACTAGTCATAATTAAACATAGAAGATATTGAAATCTGTATTATGTAGTTTGGAATGCAATTTGTATTTACAGTTAAAAAAACATAGTTTGAGTAGTCTGCTTACTAATTTATGCATCTTGTAGGCATGAAATCCATGTGTTAATAGAGTGTGGCATTGGCTTTTTGAAGTTTAGGAAATTGTACTGATTTCTGCACTTGAGTTACCAGGCTGTGCTGAAGATGCTGCATATAATGGTGAGAGCCTATTTCTGTAAAAATTGTCATGGTTTGAACTGGTCTTTTTTTTTTTCTTCTTACCTTCCTCCTTTTTTGACCAACATGGCTGCTTGCCTGCTGATCCATGGGAAGATGTTTATAACAAAGCACTGGGCTTCCTATAGGAAGGTGTCATGTCTGGCATTTGCCATTTATGTGTGATTCCCTTCTCACCTGATGCTGGTAGCCTAAATGTTCATGTCTATTGTCAAGCTATGTATCTAAGCCTCCTCATAAGTCCATGTGTTGCAGTAAGGCCTATTCCACCCAGCTTTCAGTAGGAAGACTTGTCCTTTAGGCTGTGCTTCTCTTTCTCCTGACTAAAGACCTCTGGGCTCAGCTGAGATGGAAAGCTGAGGTCAGCTCAAGTCAGCCCTACTGAGCTCACCTTGTCATGTAGCAAAGACCCAGACACAGCTGCGCCAACTGGATATCCATGGCTGGATTTCTTGCCTCAGATGCAGAGTGAACCCCTGATTGTGAACTAATCCATTATGGTACTCTTGCTGAACCAGAGGGAGCAATCAGCTAGCTTCTTGCTGCCTTTCCTTCTAGTACCTTATGCCAATACAGCAGGAGAAATTTCTGCGACCAGGCAAGGATGTAGAAGTGTCAGTAATTCTTTCAAAATTGTAGTGTCTTAACTTTTTACTTCTTCTTTTGAAATTGTATTTACACAATTTTTTCCAGCTTTAACTGCTGCTGTCAGACCTAAACCTAGAAGCTCCTGCTTTGGGATATTTGGGTTGTTGCACGTTTTATCAGTTCCCCTTACATGCTTTGATCTGTTGTTTTGGAGCAGATAGTAAAACCAGGGTCTAAGGGGAGAAGCTTGAAAAGGAAAAATGTTCTCAAGTGATGCTGCCTCTCATGTAGTACGTGAACAGCTTCTGTTAGTACCAGACATTTCTTCAGAGGATATTATTTGTCTCTGTCTTGTGGTACTAGACAAAAAACTAGCAAAGAATTAATGATTAGGTGTCATGATATTTTCTGACTTCTGTGTTTCTTGTAGGTTGTGCTGTTTGTCTCAGCCCAAGCCAAAATGGTGACTATCCATTATTTTTATTTTGCTACTTCTTCCTACAATTAATTATTGACTATGCTTTGCTATAAGCCAGTTCATAATGAATGGTAAAGTTTTATGAAATTAATTTCAGCTCTGAAAAGAGAAATAGCTAAATAAAATTACTAAATGGCCATACATTTCTGAAGATGTTATTTCACTGCTGAATTCTCTTATGAATGCAACCTTTCAGTCTAAGAAATCAGTTGTAGTCCAAGTAATCACAAATTGGCTGCTAGCAATAACAATACTAACAATAAAAACTGAATCTATATATAGAGACTCCACTCATGAAAACACCACCCCAAAAATGGAAATGCTGTATATTGTTTAATCTTATTCAATACATGTGACTTCTTTGAGCCAAGAACTGCTAGGTGGTTTCCTTTTGAAAACTCTTTCAGTAATATGTGATTCAGGGATTACAGCTCAAAGATAAAAACCAAACCAAACCAAAAAAATAGATTAAAATTATTTATCATTGGATTACTGTAATTAGTTTTAAAGGCAGAATGAAGAATGTGTAGAAAAAAATGTTGGTGTTTGAAAAAGAGTCTTAAAATTGTATTTTGGAAGAGGCAGTTGGGAGATATTTTTCTGATTGTGTGGTAAGCAACTCTTACAATACAGAAATTTATCCTTATAAATAAAACAAGTTGGGGAGGTCAGTGTTAAAATCTGAAGTTGTCTTAATGTGGTTAAGTCAATGTCAATCATAGTACTGCAAAAAAAAAAAAAAAAAAAAATTCAGAGAAGTACTTGACAGACTTCTAAGCAGGAAAAAATAAAAATGTTAGCATAGTTTATCATCAAGGGGAGAATATTTCATGTGTAATTAGTTTATTCTATTATTTCAAAGGTTTATATTATTTTTTATTTTGTCTGCATTTTCATATTGCCTTTAAATTATTTTTTCAAGCAAAAATTATGCTAACTAGATTTATTTTTTTAATTGTTTGTGTGCTGTTTTTAGTGACTGCATCTTGAAATTGTTTTTTACTAGTAAATTTGTTCAGATTTCTGTCAGAAGTTACAGTTTAAAAAAAGAGAATGGGAAATTTCAAAACAAACTTTGTGTAATGAACCAGTACTTCTATATTTTTGGTACACATTTAAATATGCTGATGCAGCTATTCTGAAGATGCTTTGTCAGCCACGGAAACGATATACAATTCTGTTGTGTTAGAACACAAGGAAACAGCAGCTGGAATGCAGTACATGGACTACAGCACTATAAAAACAATACATTTTTTGTGATCGGTTGGCCAAACCCTGAAGTCAGAGTAAGATTGTTATTTCTGACACCACTAAATTTATTAAACTAGTTTTAAGAAACTTCGGGCGGCACTCTTACTGTTGGGAGAAAAATATTCAAGGCAGTTTTGTCAGAAGTGTTACCTACCCAGTACCTGTTAATTCCCTGAATCATTCTCTGACTTTAATGATAGCTTTATAACCCTGGAATTAATTTTGTAATTGATTCATATAATCTTAATTACAGTGTGAAGTAATGGAACTCTGATTGTACATGAGCCAGACTATAATCAGTGATGCATGCACTCTGGAAGAAAAATCCTGTCAGAGTGAATGATCTTTATGGACTGTGGATATTTAAAAGTATAAGATGATGAAAAAAAGTTAAAAGTCCAAATAAATAATCAATATCTTCATTTATTTAACTAACAGAAATCCAGTTGAAGAGAATTCTGTTGTATGTGTATATATCAGGAAGTTTGGCATAATTTCAATGATTTACTGCCTTTCTGATATAATCACAGTGTCTGTATCTGACAGTTACCTGTGATAGCTTTTTAATCTATTGGCCAGTTCATCTTAAATTTGTCAGGCAGTAGAAGTCTGTAGGCAGTGAAAGCATTCAGGCAAGTTCTGTGAAATTCTGTGGTAGGAGAGGAATCTGTGCTTTGGTCCATGTTGAGGGAAGGCTGGCAGAGTGCAGCACTGGAGGAAGGGCAGCCAGGTAGCCTAGATGCTGGCAGTGTGCCAAGGCACACACATGGTACCTGCTGTGGCTCTGACATGGATATGACTTCTATTTTAGCTGTCTAGCTAAAAATGGAAACAAGGAGTGGGAGGAAGGAAAATGAAAGGTTTGAGATGGCACAGAGGAAAAGGAGGAAAATAAGAACACTCTGGGAAAGAGGGTGAGGGGAAATGAGGCACATTGTAGTAGTAGTAGAAGCTAGAGCTACATGGACAGAGGACCCTGCTTACTGACATGTCCACAAATTTTTAAGGGTTTAAAACACATTTATTTTTGGTCTACTGTTCCATATAGAGAGATCAGGAAACTATCACTAATTGTGTGTAGAGGTTATTTGACAAATCTTGGCCTGAATACATCAGATATCTTCCCTATCTAATGTAAACTGAGAGTAAAAAATAAGTTGGTGTTTTTTTTGTTTTTTTTGGTTTTTTTTGGTTTGTTTTTTTTTTTTTTCCCTGGGATTGCAAATGTAGAAATTGGTTGTTCATGGGAAAAGTAGAAAATGGATAACTGCTGATAGCATTACCTGTGGTAGCTCTAGGAGATAAATAGGTAAGGAATCTGCCCTGCTTCTGACATAATCAGCTATTTATTTGAATATCCTACAGGACAAAAATGTATCTGTCTCTGTCCTTTCAACAGACTTAAGTATTTGTGAAATGTGAACAGGTGCTGGAGGCAGTCTGAAAAAGTGTCCATATATGTATATTAAAGCACTTGGACTACTTGGGATAATGAAAAGCAATATAAGAATATAATCTGGATCCCACTAAAGAGAAGTATTATTAAATGCTCTGTAATAGAACTCCTTAAAGACTTCCTCGAATCTGTTTGCTCCCAATAAAATTTATGTCCAGAGAAAAGGAATTGCAGAGGAAAAAAAAAAAAACAAAACTGTTTGCAGAAAAGTTTTGCTTTCTTCTGTCTGATTGTATAGTACATGCAAAATCTGAATATTATGGATATATTCAATTGCTCATACATTAAATACTATATTTTGAAAGACGGGCAGCAGTCACCTTGACAGATGAGGTTACAGTGACAGTGCTACTTTGTTGCCAGTAGCAACATCTGTTTTAAGTGTGCTTTAATTAAGTTTGAGTTTTGAAGTTTATTGCTGTCACAGTAGTTGGTGACATTTTGTGAAAATGAGGTGGGAATATTAACACAGCTCATCAGCCAGGTAGTCTCTGCTCATTGCTCTCTTTGCCAATTTGACACTCCATGTCTAGTGTCCTCAGGAGAAAGGTGACATCCTGCAGGAAGACATCTAGTGGGGAGGGGTAGAAAATTCTGGGGTCACTTAATGCTGCATTCAGACACAGAAATCAGGTTCACTTAAATACCCTTGAGAATTAACTCTAGTGAGTGGGGAGGGGTACAAAATTCTGGGGTCACTTAATGCTGCATTCAGACACAGAAATCAGGTTCACTTAAATACCCTTGAGAATTAACTCTAGTGTGTAACTCATTAACTTCTTTGAAGATAGAATCCAGTGAATTCATATGACTTCATCTTTTCCTTCTACATTTACAAAGTTATACACTGTTTAAATTGTCCTCTTACTACAGAGTTAAACCTGGCTCACTGCTTGACACTCCTAATTTACTGGAAGCTCAAGTGCAAAAAGTAACAAGGATTTACCAGGTAGAGGTTCCATTTTACCTGAAATCCACACTAATAATGACTTCTGAAAGACAGATGAAACAGTTCATTACTGTTAAACATAAGAATTCTACAGTTAGGTATATTGGATTTTTGTGGCCATGTTTTGGTAGCTGAGGGTGAGGGGAGAGAGGCACACAGATAGCTCCTAAGAGATGCTGCTGGAAGCTACCCCCATGTCAAATGGAGCCAATGCCAGACAGCTGCAAGATGGATTTACAGCTGGCCAAGGCTGGGCCAGTCAGAGCAGGTTGTAGCTCCTCTGTGATAACATATTTAATAAGTAAAAAAATAGTTATAGCACAGATGTAATTGTGCTCAGAGAGGAGTGAGAACGTGTGAAGGGAACAGCCCTGCAGACAGCAAGGTCAGTGAAGAAGGAGGGGCAGGAGGTGGTCTGGGCGCCAGAGCTGAGATTCCCCTGAATCCCATGGTACAGCTCATAATGAGGCAGAGATTCACCTATATTCCATGGAGGAGACCCACAGAGGAGCAGGTCAATGCTGTGAACCTGTGAGAGGCCTGTGCTTAAACAGGGTTCTGGCAGGACCCCCAGACCTGTAGAGAGAAGAGCCCATGCTGGGACAATTTTTCTGGTAGGGCTTACGACCCCTTGAGTGGACCCAGACTGGAGCAGGGTGTGCCTGAAGGACTGTACCCTGTGGTGAGAGACCCAGACTATAATAGTTCACAGAGAACTGTGTTCTGTGGGAAGGACTCAAGCTGGAGGTGTTCATGCAGAAATGTCTCCCATGGGAAGAAACCCAAGTTGAAGCAGGGGAAGGACTCCTCTTCCTGAGCAGTGGCAGAAAAAGTACCTGTGATGAGCTGTGTCTCCCACTCCTTGTCTCCTTCCACCACTGGGACAAGAAGGTAGAGCCCCTAGAAATGGAAGGAAGAGTGTGATGAAGGTGGTTTTAAGATTCATTTTATTTTTCATTATCCTGCTCTGATTTTGAATGGTTATAAATTCAACTAACATCCTCAAGTCATGTCTACTTTGCCTGTGATAGTAATCAAAGAGTGATCTTTCCTTGTTCCTTATTCATCTTTCATTATAATTGTATTCTTCTGTCCAGTTGCAGAGGTGAGTGATAGAGACCCTTTGGTGGTGGTTGAGCATCCAGGCAGGATCAAAAAACAACACTTATGCTGTTTTATAATGTCCTGTTTCTAGGACAAAGAAGCTAGTTGGTAAACTAAAGCTGCAGTGCTCTGTGGTTTTTCAGTGGTACTGGGTTCTTTCTGTTGCTCTTGTGTTGGGGTTTTTTGTATTGTTTTGGTATTTTAGTGGGAAGTTTGTGAAAGTTAATTTTTCAGCTTTCATCAGTGTATTATGTGTCAGCAGTGCTGAATGAAGGTATGTACTTTAATTAAATGTAAGAATGAGATGTTGAACCCTTCCAGTTCCATCATTTGGACTGGATGTATATGTAAAATCTGCAATACCTAGGCATTTGATTTTCATTTGATGTATTGGCTTACTTGAGGTATTAGGTGCATGAGATGAGTAAGATTAATAGGGTTCCTTCATGCAAAGGTGTAAAAACTATAGTTAAAAAATAGTGGAAATTTTAAGTAGAAATTTGGGAAATACCCTTAATTACACTTCATAAAGACCTTTCCGTTTGCTGTTTAATCTGTGTGATAGAGTAACCTGCCACTTTCTTCTATGTAGTATAGTGCTCTTTGCTGAAGAGCAAGGGGAAGGTTGAGGTTACAGAACATTACTCAATTTGTTATTATTTATGTGGTTGTTGGCAGTGAGACTTGTAGTATAAGGATGAGCTTGAATCTAACATTCACAGATGTGTCTGTGGTTTTGTTTGTTGTTTTCTGATACAAGTTGGATGAATGTGGATGAATGTAAGATGAAGCATACTGATGAATAGTGCTGCAAATTTATATGCTTTGAAACTGTTGAAAAGTATTAGACATTTCTTTGCTAATTCTTCTGATTTTTTTACCACAGATCTTTTAATTTACAACTTGTGTTCAGTGAGATAGATTTAAATCTGATTTTTGTTCAACCAATAAATAACCAGTGAATTTCCTTTGTCACCACTACAAAACCATATGTATGTACAGGCATTGTTCATGCATCAATATTGTTCAATAATGCAATCGTTTAATACCTATTGCCATTATTCTCTAATAAATGTATTTTCTGCACTTGAAATGCAGGACCAAGT
This sequence comes from Regulus satrapa, assembly GCA_013396955.1. NCBI lineage: Eukaryota > Metazoa > Chordata > Aves > Passeriformes > Regulidae > Regulus > Regulus satrapa. The sequence continues at coordinate 17,116 of VWZN01019300.1, read as the reverse complement.
TTTTAGTTGCTGTTATTGGTTCAGTGTAAAAATAATGGTTGTTAAAAAGCAAATTTTAAATTAAAAATTTCATGTTGCATCTTTTTCTGTTCTGGGTGGAGGAGGAAGAAGTTGATTTCCCTATTCATGTTTTTTGATACTGCATTACTTAAGAAAAGGAGCAGAAATATAAAAACCTGTGTATAGCTTTTGAAGGTGTAATTGTGATGATCAGACACCTTAAGGGGAAAAAATTCTAAATGAGCTTGAAATTCAATTTCTCAGAAAACAAAAAATACTCTGAAACCCTAGTGTCACTCTGAACAAAGCAATTCATTACCAGACTGTTGAAACATCAGCTTTATTCTAATATAAATTGTAGACACAAGCCACAATTATGAAATGCTATTTGAAATACATAGACACTTTTTGTTTTAAAGCTGACAAAACTAGAGCAGATCCTAGTGCGAGTCATTAGTTTGATGACTGAAATGCCTGCATCAAGCCCATGAAAGGTAATGTGAGTTCCCTTTGCCATGTGTATCACCAATTGGAACTGTGGCAGGATAAAACTCATTTCTTGCAGGCACCAAGCTGGAGATGTTGCAAAGGTGTTCCTAGGAGTGTAGAGGTTGGCCAGGACAGTAACTCTGTCTTTCAATTTGGCACACTTCAGAGTAGCTGTTACTCACAGGTGAAAAGCATTCACAGGACTCCCTGCATCAGTTTCTTTACTGTGGGCCACAGGTGGCAGGTTTCTGCATGAAGTGTGCCTTATCAGCAGTTGTGTTACTGTGATATATGATAATGGGTTATCAATGAAATGGAAATAAACCAGGTCAATAATCTATAAAAGGCAAACTCATTGCAGACACTGCAAGAACTGGATAATCAGTTGAAAGGAAAAAAACCCTCCAGTATTTGCTTTATGAAGTGCCTCAATAACTGCTCTCTGTGGATTTTTTTTATTGTCTGTTTGACAAATAATAAATATTGAACAGAGCAAGTTATGCATCTTGGAGACACCAACATGCAAAAGTATTTAAGTAAAGATGAACAGTGTAGATCACAACATGAATATAAATTGGCAGGAAAAAATAGATTCCATACACAGCTCAGAATTGTGTTTCACTTTTCATGCCTGTTAAAAGACCAGTGTACTTCAGAATTTCTGGCAGCTCTCAAAATCAGAGAGGAGGGCTTGCCATCCCTGCTAAATGCCAGGCTGCCACGTTTTCTCTTCCTGTTATCCCTAATACACCAGTATATGTGCCCACATTCACACACATTGTGAATGCGGCTGGCTGTAGGAACATCACCTCCAGTTGTTCAGGTATCCCAGACCCACAAACAGACCTCATGTAAGCTAGAACTGTACATGTCAATCTTGTTCTTGCCAACTGGATAAACATGTTGCACACAAGGTTGCCTCTGGTAGCTCCCCTTTGACCTACATTCACACTCATATCCAGCTCCAGATTTACAGTCTCTTCTGTCTTCATATCCTTGCTGCTTAGTTAAGTTTGAAATTTCCAAGCATCTTGCTTGCTGTTGTGGTTTTAGTGGTATTTAAAATGTCTATGTATTTGTTAGAATCACGTACTTTTTTCTTGCTGTGAGATAGGACTAGGAGAAAGAGCAAAACAGACGTAAAACTTCAAAAGAAGAACAAAGAAAACTTTATTGACAAATTAAACTGGTTTATGGACAACAGAATGAAACTTTTAAATCACTTTACTTCCCCCTAACACTCTTTCCTTTCCTACTAACATAACCATGTGGAGAGGACAAAACTCAAAGATTTCTCACTCTTTAAACAGTCTTTCAATTCACTCAGGGAGAGGAGCTTCTCTCTAGAAAAGCCATGGAAACTCACCTAGAATACTTGGTTTTCAGTCTTCCTTGGGGTGCAATCTCTACAAGTGCATCTGCCTGGGGGAAAATCTGCACTTGCAAAAAACCTTCTCATCTCACAGCTCTCCCAAAGCTACATCCANTTGTCCTTTCTCAGTCTCTGTTTCACTCAGGAGAAGATCGATGTCTGCAGATCTCAATCTGGGTCATAAAGACTTAAATCTATTGCAGACAGATAGAATTGAAACATGAACACTCGAATCTGTGCTGAAGACTGGGCCAGAATATTGAGGAAACTCAGCGGCCAGGCTGGGTTTGGGCCATCTTTAGCTTGCAGGCTGCTGCCAATCTTTGCCTATGTTACCAGGCTACTCTTCAGTATCTGTTTATAATCCTTCATGGGAGCTATGTTGGGGAAAACAGCCAGCATGTGGCTGCTATAGTCCATTCCTTCCCCCTGCTCAGTAATGTTCAATAGCAGTGGCGTTTCTAGTCTTAGGCCCTCTCGAGAATGCAAAGGAAAGAACTCAGCTTGGCCAGCCCGGGGCACCCCTGGCCATGCAGCCCACCAAAGCTGGGCCCTGCCTGGGCAAGGCTGGGCCTGATATTACCTCAGCTCCAGCAGGAAGGAAAAGACAGCTTCTCTTTCCCGGGCTTTCGATTTTGAAATGTGCATCTCACGGAGGTGTACCCTCTTCTGATTGGCCTGCCACCTCTGTGGGCTGAGTTCCATCTGAAACCACTGCACTTGCTTAAACACATGTGGAATACACAACACAGTCCTGAAGGAAGTGAGTTTGAAGCAGTTTCAGGCAAAGCTCCTGCCTGCATTCAACCAGCTGCTTTCATTCCTGCTTCTGTCCTCCTTGCTGTGCATGCTACTTCTGAGTCACCTTAATCCCTTTTTTCCATCCTGTCTCCTCACAGATAGACAATCTGCTCCAATTTACTTTTAACTTTTAGGGGCACTGTCACTACAGGCATTCTCCATTTTGGTATTTTTGGTGTTACCAAAGGTGATTTCAGACTCAATTTCAGCCTTATGATGTTTGCCAAACAGATGTTCTGTTGGGTTTACAAGACTCCCAAAAAGGTTTCAGTGCTCCCCATTCAGTTATTCATGCAATGCATCTGTTCCTCCTACACCCACCCCCTTGCACCATTCAATGAAACATAACCCTTCCTCACAGCATCAGCTGTAAGTCTTATAAATTTCTTGCCAAGGCCTGCTTTGTGTGCAGCAGATTCTCACACAATCTTCAGGAGTTTCTCTCACCCTCCTCAGTAAGATTAACCTTACTTCAGGGTCCAGTTATCTACAGTCATGTCACATTTGTTCTCTTTTGCTCCTGATCCTGATTGTAACCCATTTTTTCAGTCCATCTTGCTGGAGTAGCTTTTGCTCAGACTCAGAGACATTAAACATTAAAAAAGGCTTTTTTTTTTTAAGGTGTCTTGTTTTGTTTTTTAGTTTTTTTCATACTGAGTGATTGTAATATTAAGCATCTTCGTACAAAACAAATATCTCACCCTTCTACTTAATTTATGCATATGAATAAATGTGAACAAGATTTGCTGCAAGATGGGGTAAAAGATCTACTTTTTAGAAATAAAGAATCAGGAAATCATGTGATGGGCAGTTTTTCTGAATATATAAGAGGCTGATCCCTTCTCTTGTTTGTAAGCAGGCATGAATTTAATTTTCCTCTGCAGGATATCTTCCTTCTTGTCAACACTAATGAATTTCTCAGAAATAACTGAGAATTGGCTAATGTTAGAGGTGACCAGCAATGATGATAAAGGTTCCAGAGATTTCTGATTTTTAGCTTTGAGTGAGGAAGGAAAAAAATAAAAAGTCTAACTTTACTTGCACACTTGATTTTGATAAATTTAAATGAAATTATAAAATAGGTTAGGCCTTCAGGAAGCTTATCGTACATTTTCAGTTAAAGGAGGAAAAATAATTCCTACTTTTTCTTTATTTAACATCAGATAGAATTGAGGATTTCTGAAGAAATACTTGAGAGTTGCCTCTGCAGATTTTACATCCATCAGTAACTGGCAGATAATGTGACACTATTAAGTAAGACTCAAACTCAGACTTTAACTTTCTCACACAGCAATGTCACCCGTGTAATCCAAGTATACTAGCTCTTTATATGTCATAACCCAGGCCATTCTTCACATGTACCTTGCCTTCCTAGAATATGATGATTGGCACTGTCATACAGATAGAAAACATTGAAAAAAATAGAGTATCTCATTTATTACATAACCTACATCTAATCCTTTCAAGTATTGTCTCCTGTCACTTGTGTAGGTTCTATTTGATTCTATGTTCTTAAGTAAATATGGTCTTTCCCCAGTATTCCTGGTACTGTTTTATGGTTTACTATTTTTTCTTGATTTCATATTTTAATCAATCTGTGATATAATTTACCACTAAATCTAGTTGAGCAATATGAATGGCAGAACCATATACTACTAATTTAGTGCCATGGTTACCACACTGTAGCTGGTAGATAGTCAAAAAGTTACTGAGTTCACACCAGTAAACTATGATGTGTGACTTCTTGAATGGTGTGAGATTGTTGGGCAGTGGTTTCTCCTTTAACAATGCAAAACTTATTATGAAGTTAAATATTGGAGCTATGAACCTAGAAAAAGCAATGCAACATTTAATTGTGGGATTTTCATTAGTCTTGAAGATATTAATTTCTCTAGCTCAATATTAGCTGTCCTCAGCAATGATAAACTACCCAGGATCCCCTCTAAGAGGAAAGACAATTTCAGCCTTCCACATTCATCGTGTTTATCACTTAAAAAGGAAAAAAAAAAAGAAAAAGAGACAACATTATAGGGGTAGTGATAATTCATGGTAGTGTAAAGAAAAAAATGTGGTAAATTTCGCCAATGTGAAGATTCTTCTTATTTATTAATTCTTAGTGCTTGATTTTAAAGATATATGGACTACATTAACAAAACTTGAAGAAAGCTGGTTATTAAGAGTCTGAGTAGGTACAAGTGTAAAAATAGTAAACATCAAAATCTAAGAGCTGAAAAATCCTTTCACAATTCTTCTATTTTGAACCTTGAAAATTCAGTGGTGGAATTCATGTTTAAGCACTCACAGCCCTTTCCCTTTTGTACAGAACAGTGAAAGTGTTGTGTGGGTGCCTCATCCTTGCATTCAAAATCATATGTGTAAAAGAGAGTGCACCACAGATCTGTACTGGCTTAATTGCAGTCGAAATAAAATCCACATTAAACCCAGTTATTATTAGTCTATTTGCAATAACAATAATTGTAGTCCAAAATAGTTCAGGATAGCCTTATTAATATTGTCCTATGAAATGATTACGCAGGAATTTGCTGGCACCTACTCCTGTTTGTCAGTGTCCAGTGTCCCCATGTCTCTTTGGGCTTCCTGTAGCAGAATGGTGCTGAGGCACTGCAGAATATTGTCATCAACTGGGAAATGTTTGATGTTGGTGGTGATAGCCTGTGTTCCTTAGTTTGAGGGTCTGTGTGGAGTAATTTTATGACAGAGGAATCATATTTGAATCTCCTGAAGGTTTCTGAATGATCTTCAAATGAATTTCTGAATGATTTAAAACAACTTTTGGTTCTATGCATCAATGAAAATGGAGGAGAATTGAAAGAAATTTAGAGGTACCGTGTGATGGTAGTGCCAGTGGCACTTACAATTTGTGTGTATATTTCTCAGTCTTAAAAGCTCATGCTCCTATTGAGCACTTGTTTTTGTCCCTGCTGACATAGAGTATATTGTTTAAAGATAATTATTTGGAGTTGGCCTTACAAAACCAAGCTTTCTTATTTAGAGTAAAGGTTAGCTCTTATTTATGACTTACTACCTTCATTTATTTTATTAGAAGACTGAAAGAAATTCTTAAATCATTGCATAGCATCTTAATTAGGAGTTTGAAGAGAGCTTTCATAATTATGGAATTTCTATTACGGACTTTTCCCTTGAGCCAGCTCTTTCTGAGTCTCTTATGCAGTTTTTGTGAGACTACACACTGGACTTATAAAAAATTTGACAAGGAGATTCAGAGAAAGACATAGCTTTCTCTGCATCCTACTCCCACAGCCACCACCCCTGCCCATGTTTATTGTTCAGAGTAAAATTCTTCTCTTTAGACCTATGGGTGGTAGTCTTCTGAAAATTGGAAAGTAGGACATGGAGAGCTGTTTCTTACTTTTGTTCTTAAAAGAAGCTTCTTTGGGTCATAGGTAGTGCAAAGGTCATCACACCTGATGATTTTAATTGTAAGGTTTGCTGTAGTTGTAGCTGTTTTTCTAAAATCCAGGCTTCTGATATAAAGGAACAAATGAATCTTGGGTTTCCTTAAAAAAGAGCATTCTTCTGATGTCTGTAGTTGAACAGAAAAGTTTGAAAATATGTTCTGTGTTGCAGAATTATAAAGACAATTTTTGAGAAGAAAGCCTTTACTCTTACCCTTTCTTAAAAATATGGTCTTTTCATCAAGGCTGTATTGTATTCCTAATTTGGAATTTCCTTATTGTGGTATCTGTGGAAACTGAAACTACTGCTGTCCTTTTCACGGAATTAGTGGATGAAACATCTTCATACTTGGAAATTATTAACTTTTTACATTATATATTGGTGTGACTTTTTTTGGTTGGTTGGTTTGTTTTGGTTTGTTTGTTTGTTTGTTTTTTGGGTTGCTGGGGTTTTTTGGGGGGTTTTTTTGGGGTTTTTTTGGGTTTTTTGGTTTTTTTGTTTTTTTTTGTTGTTGTTTGGGTTTTTTTTGTTGTTTGTTTGTTTGTTTGTTTTCTAATTCTAGAACTGCAACTGTATTAAAATATTGGAAGCAAATGCCTTTCAAAGTATCCCTAAGTGTTTTTTTCTTTTTTTAAGTATTGACTTCTACTGTTATATATGTTTATTTTTTATAAGTAATTTTGTGTCAACTTTAAATGTCTGTTTTTCATACTGAGGAAGATAGGTGAATTTATCTTGCAATTCCTGCATTGGTATCATTATCCATGGAGCTGGATTGAGCCATGGTGTTGTAGGATACAATTCAAAGTTCACATTTCTGTGGGCATGACTTTTATCAAATGTTAATTGCTGTTCTATGTATTTTTGACAAGGTCTGAATCTGAGAATCTTGAAGTATATCTGTTGGCACCTTTTATTTAAAATAGATGCACTGAAAATAGTGAAAGGTTTCCAGCTGAGGTTTTATGAAACATCAGCTGGGACAATGTGCATTTTTTGGAAGGATATTCAAATTCAACTTTTAACATCTAGAAATGACAGTAACTGGAATCAGCATCTCCCTGCTTATTCTGCTCTTCCAGAGCAGTTTGGATTTGGATTTTTTTTTTTTTTTTCTTGTGGCCTTGCTCTCCAAGTGATTTCCAGTTCTTCACATATACACCTCTACATACGAAGTTATTCTAACTTTGTCTCCCTCCTCTGAAAACTTGGCAGTACATATGCTTGTACTTATGTACTTGTACATATGCTCCCTGTATCTCCTCAGAAGTTTTTCAGCATGCACTCTGTCTGCAAGTTCCTTCTGTGCTCTCTTTCTGCCAATCATATCTTTCACTCCAGGAAGCTTTCTCCAATTGAGAATACTCATTTGCTCTCAAGGCCATCTCTCCACCCATCCAGCATGTTCTCTTAACACAGCACACAAGCACAAAAACTAAAACAACAACAACAAAAAAACCACACCCCCCAAAAAAAAGGGCAAAAAACAAAACAAAAAAAACCCAACCAAACAGAACAACACCATCATTTAGAACTTGTAAAATGGACAAATGGACAATCAAGTGCAAAGACTTGTTCATCATCACTCCCAGAACTTAAAGGTAACATTGTTAAACTCTAATGTGATTTGGCATGGCATTCCCTCTCTAGAAAATCTGTGTAGGAAGTGTGGAGTTACGTGGCATGTTAGTATCCCTTAGGATGAGATGAAAAAAACAAAAACAAACAAAAAAAAACAAACAGGAAAAATTGTTCAGGTTAACATTTTTTATAAATCTTTTTAAGACTTACCACCTTTGATTTTGTTTTTTTCTTCTGAAACAAAGATGGTAAATGCTTTGGCTTCATAGAGCACTGTACATATCTAGTTCAGCAAAACTAGCTTTACCGATGTAAGTGCATCCTCCATTTCTATAAGAGTATGTTAAGAGGCCTTGGAAACAGGTTATACCTGCTGGCAGGCATTGGCAAGTGTCTGACAGTTGTCTGAAAATGCATCTACACACTTGTGATGTTTTATGACCTGTCGTTATCTTCTCACTGCAGAGTATCTGTGTCATAACTCACTGAAACCATGCTGCATGGAATACATATACTCAAGGAGAAACAATATAATCTTTCAATTGTATTTTCATTTTAAAAACTGGTATTTCCGGTGAAAACAATTTTAGGCCATGATGAGAGTTCAGTCCATTCCTTCAGAAGAGAATATGGTAACTGAAAAGATTTTCTTGTCTTTCTGCATTGAAGCTTATTTTTTTTCTGATTTTCTGTATATTCCACCTGTCTGTTGAAAAAGGGAAAGAATATTTGCCAGTTGATAGGATCTCAACCTGAGATGCATGTAGACAATGCGTACATATTTGACCATGAACACATGTGGTCCACAAGAGATTTCCTGCTTTTCCATTTGCTAATTAGTTAGGGTGGGAAGCAGTGTTGGAAAGGCAGTGAGCCTAGAGTTGTGCAGGGCATCTCCATCTGCCCTAGTGCTTTATTTGCCAGTTACAACACTGCTATTAAGCATCAGTACAGCTGGGCCATATGGGATCAACCTCCTTGTTGTCTAGGGTCACTGCTCTGAGCAAAGTTCCTCAGGGTGGTGGTTGAGGAGATGTAGATTCAGCTCTGGGTGGGAGCCTGAGACAAGATGCTGTGAAGTGCCAATGCTTTGGTTAACAAAAGGCATGTACACCAGACCCACTAGCCAGGAATTCAGGCACTCAAAGACAAAAGAGAAGCTGAGGACTCATCTGGAAAACCCCAGACTATGGCAGGCTTAGACTGTGAGGGTATAAAAGCCATGGGGTTCCTTTGTCAGGGGTGCCTCCTCACAGGCACCAGCTGGGGCTGTTTCTATGTTAACTGCACCATAAATAAGTGATTTCTGGAAAGAGATAGCTCAGATTCTGCTAAGGGAAACCTAAGGTCAAACCGGTCAGGAAACCTGGTGTGTGTGAGAGTGGGCACCCATTGCTCAATGGACCCACCAGCTGTGAAGGGCTTTGGCCCCAGAAAGTCTCTGGTGGTGGCAATGTGCCTGCCAGAGTGCCTTCTGAATGGTCACAATGAGCAGCTTCCTTACCAGTGGTCATGTACCGTACACTGCTATCCTCATGGACACTCTGACTTTTCTACTGCCTTTGCAATACAAGCAAAGCAAAAATGAGATGTCAAAATAGACTGACCAGCAGTCTTTGACAAAGACAGAGGATGCCACTCAAACTGGTGACTCTGGTGGTTAGCACTGAAGCCAAGCTTTCTTGTGAAGAAACATCCTATCCTCATGGTCACATCCTAAGCACTTAAAATTAAAATGTCTTGTAATGTCAGACAATCAAGATAGGATTACGTGTAACTTGCATTTAGATGTTAATAGATGTCACCATAAGAAAGAAAAGTGCACAAACTTAGATTAGCTTTTATTGATACAGATGAAGGGAGGGGGTGGGGGTGGGGGTGTTTGTTTTATATTCTTGAGAAGTTAAATCAGAAACCTTCAGATGTAATTTCTTTATGCTTAGCTCAGATGCAAATCCTGAAGACTTACCAAATTCTCTTGAGAAATGTGGATGTATTAAATAAGTTTTAAAGTTCTGCTGTTGCATATAGTTTGTAAGGTTTGGAGATATTTGCAAAAATGCATGCAGACAAGATAAGAACTTGGAAATCCATTCAAATGTGTGCTTGCATGAGAAAAAATGAGTGTGTAATTGAAGATTTCTTTTGTGCCAAATTTTATTAGGCAGCATTTTTTTGTTTCTACCTTCTGGATGGCTAGCTGACTGTAATAAATTGAGTACATAGGTGCACACGTAAGTGAGAGCCTGAATGTTATGCTGTATAGAGCTGATTAAGACCTTAGATTATTTCAGAATGTAGACTTTCCTAAGTTTCAAAGACTTGAAACTCTATTCCCTCCCTAGGCAAAATACTTGCAAATAATTATTTTTTATCTATGCACGTATGAACAGTAACTGGAAAATTAACTGTGTCTTACTACCATGGAAATTCCACCCTACAGGATGATGCTAATCAAGTTACATAAAGAATTGCTCATAAATATCATAAATAAATATTATCAGGAGGGGAACTGAACCACCACAGTAATATGGCTCTAAAGAAGTTTCAGCATCTGGATTCATGTCAGCTTTGTTACATTGTGAACAGCAATATGTTGCAGAACAGAAAATTAAAACCTTTGTGTTTCGAAATTCTGAAATGAGTTAATGTCTTCTACTCTGGCCAATTTTTCTGTTTACATTGTACTTCAGGAAAGTAAAGATATTCCAAGACTTCTATATCCTAATGTTTTACACTGTTCTAACAGGAAAGTGTATAGAGGCATGAAATACAAACCACACTCAGTGATCCTCTGACCATTGACATGTAGTATATACACATTACAGCTGTCTACCCTAGGGGAATTCCAGCCAAGATTCACTGATAGAAAGTTAGAAATTTTTTAAAACACTTAATCAGAGCTTTTAATTTATTCCATATTAGTAATGTTATGTTTAGTTTAGATTAATGTTAAAATATTGTCAGATCATAGTTTCACTTAAGCACTGTACAACTAGTATATAGCCCCATATTTTGGCAACAGGCAAGTTTGCATAATATGCTTCCATTTTTAAAAAGGAATTAGCTTTATAAAAATGTCACTTAAATGTATAAAAAGACATTCAAAAACATTTCATTTATTTTCTGAAAACTGTTCAGTACCTTGCTGTTTTCAGAGTTTAAAAAAGTCTGAGGGTTTGGTTGTTTTATAGTGTTTTGGTTTGTTTGTTTGGTTGGTTGGTTGGTTGGTTGGGTTTTTTTGTTTTGTTTTGTTTATTTGTTTCATTTTGGTTTTTTGTGTTTCATTTTGTTTATTTGGGGTGGGTATTTTTTTGTTTTGTTTGTTCTTTTGGTTGGTTTTTAGTTTTTAAATTAGAGAGGGGAGTATAGATTAAATCCTATGGAATCAGTCTACTTTTAGTCAAGACATGGATGAAAGTTCCCAGAATGGTAGTGTAAATTTATATTAATGTACTTAATTATAAAAAATCTTTCAGATAATTCTATTTCTATGACATTAGGAGAGAACCTTAAGATTGGACTATGGCAGAAGAACATAAAGTTCTACATGTATGTGTAGTGTGACACTTCTGCTGATTGGTTTGACATGAAAGTCAGAGTTTGGAATTATTTTGGAATGATGAGCTATGTTATTGTTACACACAACACAATTATAGAATGCTCAGCATTTCAGCATTCTTTCATGGGATTTTTTTTT
>VWZN01019299.1:251057-271076 GCA_013396955.1 Regulus satrapa | reverse complement strand
CAGGAAGTTTCTGTATGCTGTGAAAGCTTTGAGATGCACAATCCTTATTCCCTGTGTGGTTGAAACTGACCAAAAGCTTCAAAGATCATTTAGTGATGGTTAAGAGACGGTATTAAAAGGACAGTGTAGAATCTCATTTCTTTAGGAAGCCACATTTCAAAAACAAAACCAAAATCCACCACAACAGGAATACATATCCAAGGCCCTGGCGTTGTAAGACAACGCTAATGAAGGCAGAAATTTTCCCATTTTATATCCTTTTTGTTGCCAGTTAAGAGGCTCATTGGATCAAGGAAAAAAAGAGTATGAAGCCACAGAAAATTTTCTTTGTTGGATAGGAGTCCAAAAAAATTAACGAGTAAGGTTCACAAAATTAAAATAAAATCACAAAGAGAAATACAGCTTGCATAACATGTTTTGAAACCACTTATTTAACTATGAAATGATTGTCTGTGCTACATTCTGAAGTGTCAATTGAGCAAAACAATTTACTGTATTGAGCTCACTGTCTCTTGCCCTTCTACTGAGGACCACAGAGAAGAGTCCAGAAAAACCTCCTTTACCCTCTTCTCCATCACTGATACATATTATTAAGATCCACCCTCCCTTTAACGACTTTGGCAAGTATTTGAAACAGTCTTCTGCTTACTTTGCCTAATACAAAACAGATTTTGCAGTTTGAAAACTAAAGGCATCCTAAAAAAACCCAAAAAAAACCACCCAAAAACTGGTAATTTGTACAGCTTGCTGAGCTGCAGAGGATGCTGATTTTCAAAACACAAGATGTTTTTGTGAATTCAAGCACTGCTGTGTTGTGTGATCAATCACAACTGTAAAGTGTTAATATTAGGAAGTTATGCCTTAAAGCATCAACCAGTTACTTAATGAAAATGAAGAAAGATAGTTATGGGAACAGGTATTTCTCTTCAAAAGCTCTGGTACCAATTATCACTGAGAACACAGCTCTAAGCAAGTGGATGATCAGTCTGCATAACAGTTCTCCAGCAGATTCATTCCTCCTGTATCAGACTAGACGCCTTTATTGCTTCTTTACCTGTTCCTCATTTATGTACTTTGGTGCCACCATGAGGTGCTTGGCCTATCGTCATTTTTAAATGGGCAGGTCTGAAACCAGAAATACGTACACAAACAAACCAACCTCAGGTATACTTTCAGACTACCAAGAAAGCCTGGCTAGGTTTGGAGGGTAGAACAGTTAAAAGTGTGCTGGAGTGCTGCACCACAAGCAAAATCGAACGGAATGGATTTTTAATAGCTTCAGGCAAATAATTATTTAGTGTGCATGTAATATAATGAAGCACTACAAACCACAATAATTCAGATAAGCTAGCTGAAAATCACAAACATTCACTACAGCCTGCCAAAGATACATCACACTTGAGAGAAACGGAAAAATGTTCCATACAGAACTACTCTCAAATTATCTTAGTATTTTTAAGATGTCATATAAACTTTCAAAGGTGTTAGAAAATATTAGCAAAAATATAAATCAGCTTTTAAAAATATAAAGGAAAAGACAGTAGGAAAAATAATACCAAATTACACCGATATATTTTAAAATTTGACGCAGTACATTTAAGATACCAGGAAGACAGGCAAGCTCCTTTAGATGTTATTTTTTTCAGCAATTATTTCTAACAGGTTAACTGCAAATTACTTTTTACATTCTGACTTTGCAATTCTTTACTTACTGACATCAATGATAAAATTGCTCTCACATCAGTAAGATGATAGGAAAGAAATGAGTCTTGTAAGACCTGACGAGGACAAGTTTAGGAATTTGTTACTGGTTACTTGCTTTGATGCTTTTGTTTGCTTCCAGTTAACTTAGGAAACTTTCACACAGCAAGTTTCAAAATCCTATTACATGTCAGTACAATTAGCTTGCCTTGCACAGTTCTTGGGAGCATTAAACCCATAACGTCTCTGTTAAATGGTTTGAAAACACAATTACTTTGCCCATCATTGGAAAACTATTCTTGCTTGCAAATATTATGAGAATTGTTGCTCCATTTAGGGAGATTACAGCATCTTAAAACAAACATGCCCACTGTTGCACAAAACATGCAGAAGGTAATATATGGTAATAATAATATAAAGAGATGGCTTTTGGCTTTAACAGTACATAAAGTCTTTGCAAAGGTTTGCTCTAAGTCTCTGATGCTCAAGATAGAAATATCTCAGAATCTGCCCATTCTACTACTCTATATTTGTACAGCCTAAATTGCTGATACATGTTCTCTTAAAGCCTCCACTAGTTCAAAATTATAACATGTTTTAAAAAACTCTTGAAGACCTTGAGAGGAAGTATTTCTGAACAATTTTTTCATCCATCAATCACTGATTAATGACTCACTTCCTATATATAAATTAACAAAGGAGATGATGTTTTGGTTTTAAAAAGTGTTCACACTTAAAATATTTTCCTTACTTCAATAAATCTTTTTACCTTTTCATCCCCTTGGTCTGGAACATGACAGAACCAACATTTTGTTCTTTCACACCCACGTGAAGTCATGAAATAGTATCTGCAGTATTTACGGGGCAAGTTAAGTGCATCAAGGATCTGCTGGACTGAATGAGAAGCCTGGAATAAAATAAAATTACAACAAGCAGGAAAAGCCAAATTATATTTATTGATAGCAAACTGGTCTTTGTTTTTCTTAAGAGTTTCAAAACATCTACAAACTGTAAACAAAAGCAGAGAATATGATCTATAATTAACCTTCTGAAACAACCCTCATCTCTGTACTATATTTGCAGCATTTCAAAGGACACAAAGATCAATCCCTTGTCATGTCATGTTAGTGTCTAATACAACAAAAGCCTGTCTTGAAGACCACAAAAAGGAATAATGCAAGAACTGCTAAATGAGATGGACAGTGAGTAGAGAAAAGGGAGAAAGGTGACAAGTTTCTGCACTGCTCTGAGTAACCATCTGAGAATTCTGGGGCATCAATTTCCTTGATCCTTTTCCAGTGCCCAGCATCATGGATAAAACACGTTGTCCTAAACATTTGAAACCTTGTCTGATTTTCACTTCTACAAACACCAATAAAGCAAAAATCATTATTTGATTTTGCTTAAGCTTAAGGAATCAAGAAACTTCGCTGTGAACAGCAGTTCCTTCATCACTGATTTTGTTCATACTTACTCAGTGATTACATCTTTAAAGGTATAAAAACAGAAACATATACAGATTCACAGTTTCTGACTTGATACAAAGGGAACTGTCTGAATACCCGTAAGAAATTTAGTGCCAAAGGATCAGAAATCAAAGATTTAAGAACTCACAATTGCACTTTTTTCCGTCTTCCAGGGCTCAAAATCTCCACAATTCTTCAATGGCAGTAATGTACTTCTTTCTGTAGATTTGTAACCTAAAAATTAGGATGAGGGCAGCAAATCACATAATAAAAACGAATCATACTGAAACCACTCGAATTTATCTTATTTTCCTTTATATTTATAGTTCCTTCAAGTCAAAGCAATGATTAATGAAAATTTGATTAATGCAGTCTAAAGCCAGTAATTTAAATTACAGTTTTCCTAATTACCCTCAAAGTGAGACTTTACACAAACTTCAAGAGTAAGCACATTTAAATTAAAAACTTCACTATTTTATCCAAGGTTCCTGCTCTAACTTACAGAGATAAGAAAAGGAATAAAAATATCCAGAGGTTTTAATTTCAAAATCTACCCACTTAACCCCATCAGCAATCTTTGCATCCAACATCACAAGCCATAAATTTAAGCTATTTTTTCAGAACTGAGAGAAAACTTTTCATACTCTGTTTTAAGCAGTGCAAGTAGCAAGCTTAAGCCCAGTGTAAGTTACTGGTTTCTTAACCATGAAACTTGATTTCAGAACTTTAATTATTACTGAATGACAGTTTTCTTCCTTTGAAAAATGAGTGTTAATGGAAGATAAAAGTTCAAATTTTCAACTCCGTATCTAAAGACAAATGGGAACTTTTGAATGCCCTGTGTTCTAGGATTCCCATCTGGCCCCTTCAAAGAACTGAGTGTTTAAAAGACAGGCTCAGCCCTGACTAAAGAGTCTCTAGCAGACTAAAGAGCATCCAATAACGAATATTCTCCTAGAGCCTGGCACATGGTTCTCAATCTCCATGTCTTCCTGACAGATAGGGCTACCACAGGATAGGAAGGAAGAGCATAATGTAGAACAAGGAGTATTTAATGTTGTGTATTGTCACATTGCAAAAACATGTGAAATGATGGTGGGCCACCCGATAAATTCAGGATTGGATACGTTTAGTGACAAGCAAAAGACAGAAAACAGCCAGCCACTGGGAATTTGATCTTTCCTCCCGATTCTTGCTATCCTCAAGCACAGAGTTTTTGACCAGGTCCTTTCAAAAGTCTGTACTCTCCCTTGCTGACTGTAGGTCAGACTTGTAGGGAAGCAGGCACTAAAGTGAAATAGCCAATCCTGCCTGCACAGTTCTCGGAATAAAAGGCTGTTTTCCCCCTGTCCTAGCACAGGAACTCTTGCTTTGGCAACTTTCAAATTACTTTAAGATTTCACAGGCAAATGAAGCACCAGAAAAAAAGAAGAAAATTCTGAACAGTAAAGGGTTCACCAACAAAGCATACAATACCATTTGTCCAGGATTTCATCTCTGTAGCTCCACTGAAGAGATTTACTTTTTGGTCATTCAGTGGCAATCCTGATAGCAATTCACAGTCCACTTTGTATCTACAGTCACTGTTGAGTATTAAAAACCAAAAATTTGTTAAAATTAGTTTGTATAAGCAAATAAAACAGGGGTTTCTTTCCTGCCCTGCATGCCTCAAAACAGGGATTAAGAGTATAAAATACGAGAATTTCTTTGAAACTTTATGCAACACTTCAAAACTTGCCACATAAATTTAAACAGACAGCAGTGCCAACAATTTTACTTTCATTAGTCTCATTTGCCTCGTCCAATCTGATTATGATTTTAGCTCACATTATTCTGCTCTAATGCATAACCACATGAAATTCAATCAAGAAGTAGGAAAAGCACCTGTGAACCACTTCCTCCCCTGCCCCATGCTGACAAGAAGACTGAGATGATTTCTGTCCCCTCTGAAGAAGGATCTACCTTACATTAGTCTGTTAAGTAATATCTGCCAAAGGAGTAAGCCTCAAGGCCTTTCAAATTACATTTGAAGTGTCAACTGTTTTCTTTCCTAAAAACTGATTACTAGACAGAAGATTTAGATGATTTCAAAGGGAACTCCAATTAAAGACTCTTCTGCTTTCATTTCCAAATATGTACATTCCAGAGAATTAAATGACAAAAATGTGGTGTTTTCCGAAGCTGAAAGTACTGCTAGTAAAATATTTGCTTATTTCTTTTGTATTTGTAAACAAACCCACAGGAGAAATATCATCCCCCTTCATGAGATCTTGCTCCCCCTTCCTCCTTTCAATTAAGAATCCTGGTTCAGTACAAAGGACATTTTAACCTGCTTGCTCCTCTGGAGACAGAAACAGAGTTGTTACCTCCTACAGGGGATTCAAGACATTTAATACTCCTCACAGCCAGGAGAATTCAAATAGTTTCTGAACTTCAGGATGTTTCCAATCCAATTTGAAATAAAAATGTACAGTAGGGAGGAAGAAATTCCATCTAACCCGAATTTTTCCAAATCTATCTTTATTGTCATCAATGCTCTTGGGTTGGTTTCTAGAGGCAACAGAAATCTGCAGTTTTAGTTACTCAGAGATTTTAAATTACCATGTAAAATCTTCTTATGCTTATTCACGCTGCCAGCCTCAGTTCTGACACAACAGGATTGTCATAGCAGTTTCCCTTCACATTTCTTTGATCTAGACATAAAACTGCACAGGATTTTGCTGGGAACTATAAACTATATAGCTCTACAAGCATTTTTTTTAGTAACAACATCAGTAGAAGTGGAGTTCACTAAATGAGAACAGCAACTATGTCTTCTAGATAAAACTTTGCAGTGGGAACATTTCTCAGTAAAACTAGAAAAAATAGTTCAACTCCAAATGAAGGAGCCTCTTCTCTAACCACACGGAGTGCTGCATTGCACAAACACATTTTATTCAGCACAATCTACTGATTCTATAATATAAAGAACTATTTCTGCTACTAAGGCAAATTTAAATGGGTATTTTATAGCAGAAGGAGGAGCTTGGAGCTCTCTAGTGGATTAACAAAAAGATGCAGTATTCTCCACTAACAGACTTCTGGCACACTAAAGTCTATCGCAGAAATGTGAGCCGTGTTGAAAAAAAAGCAGGACTCTCTTCTACGTCAGCTAAGGTTTCCTGGTTATTCTGCAAATTACTGTGTCCTAGTTTCAGCCAGGACAGGGTTAATTTTTGCAATAGCTAATTGGTGATTACTGCTCCAAAACCACAACACTTCAAAATATATTATTTCTCTTCTAATTACTTAAGAATTCCATTTTAAGTGTACCTTTCCTACAAAACCTGATTCCCTGTCATTTCTGACTTGAGGGAATGGCCTGAAGATGTGTCAGGGGAGGCTTAGGCTGAATATTAGTAAAAGGTTCTCCACCCCGAGGGTGGTCAGGCACTGAAAAGGCTCCCTAGGGAAGGTCACAGCACCAAGCCTGACAGAGTTCAAGAAGCATTTGGACAGTGCTCTCAGGCACAAGGTGTTACTCTTGGGAATAATGCTGTAGGGGGCCAGGAGTAGGACTTAGTGATCCTTATGGATCCCTTCCAACTCAGCTTACTCAGTGATTCTGTGATCTGTAAATCAGACTAAGAAACAATGTGTACAATAAACACCGCAAACACAGCTTGAAGCTAGAACAGTAAAGCATGTCCTTAACTGCATGTGACATGTTTTTAACTACCTTTTTCTACTGCTGTACAAGTATTTGTCAGTCTGAATTTGAGTAAGATCTTTCAATTCTTTCATAAGCAGAAAAGAAAAATGTAAGCGTCATTATTTATTTATTACTGTTTTTTTGTTTTTAAAATTTCTGGTAAGTGCTATTGTGGCAAGAAATGCATCTTATGCTACACTCACATTGAGATGCAAAAGTGAGACACTATCATGGAGCTAATATATTTTGTCACCAGTCAAAAGACAAAATAAGCCCTATTGTCCTGTCAGGCTATGACTATAGTTGTTCTGTACTTCGCAGGGTAAAATTAATTTCACATATTTATTTTCCTAATCACATCATTACAGTAATATGGAAAACGGAATTAAATATGGGTGGTGTTCAGGTAACATCACCTTTTATTTGTATAGTAACTGGGGAATACCACAGGTTACATGAAGGACACACTGTATGTACCTTTTTTCAGCTTCACTCTTATTTTCTTTTTCAGGCACTCCATCAGGCACTCCATCTGCAAGCTTGAACTGTGAAAGTTAATAAAATATTTAGAAGTTATTTTCAGGTACAGCAAAGCACCACTAAGCGTGTTATGCTTTACTCTATAGACTTAAAACTGTCAGTGATCATTGCAAGGTGCAGTAAGAGAGTTTTAGCTGTAGAAACTGTAATTCGGTGTGTAGGATTACTCTTGCAACATCTTTGTTAATGGACATACTGCCTTTATACTCTGTATTCTTTAAAATAATGACTGTTAATTGGAAAAAAAGGCAATGTGACTGTCTTCACTTCTCCTTGCTCCCATGATAATCTCAGCAATTTTTACGCCCACTGCCCGATTTTAACTGTGCCTGACAGATGTGTGGAACACCACAAAAGTTATTCCATCAAGTTTAACGAAATTTAAAACTGCACTGAGGAGGAATTTAAACCTTCTACTCAGCTCAACACAATTGTGGATAGTTAAAAAATCCCCAATGACATGGACAAAAAAGACAGCATGAAACACATTTGGACGAGAGAATCTGAAAAGAACAATACAGAATGAAGTAACAGAATCCTGGCTTTGTTTCCTCCATTACCCATGAAGTAAATTAGGACTTCATATTCTATCACGAATTTACTACAGCCAAAGAATTAGAAATGCATATGCTCTCCATTGGATTCCCAAACTTGATTTTACCAGTTCCTGAAGAGTTTTAGCATTTTCTCCATGGTTAATCTTTGCCCTTCTCACTGGATTATTAACTGAAAAAACTATCAAAAAAACAAGATCTGAAAATCTTCCTGAATGGTATAGTGCCTGCAATTAAATGTTTTGCCACTGCATTCCCCCTGCAGGTGTGCACTGCTGTTTTCTATCCACATACAGAACAGGTGCAGGGTTTAGTATGCATTGTGTGGTTTGAGTTTGGGTGGGGTGAGATTATTTGTACATATTTTCTACTGTCCAACACAGCACAGAAAAGCAAGCACTAGAACACTGATTTTATAAAGCCACAAAGCTATGAAACAACCCAAACTGTAACTGACTTGGTAATATTACAACAAGTACCCCACCTTCAGCAAACCTTACAATCTGACAGACCCATTTTGTCTCTCCAAAAGATCAGGAAACAAAATGGCACTGTTAACCTTGTGAATCACGTGTTAGCAGCCCAGATTCCATTTGCTGAAGGAAATGTTTCTCTCCTTTAAATCTATTTTAAAAGGGAAACCTGATTCTCTGCGGTTTGATTAACTTCTCAATTACTTACCAGTTTTTAACCATGTGAATTTTACAGTTTAGCTTATCCAGTTAAAACCACTCGCCACTCCTGAGGTAGTGGAAAACAATAAATGCTATCAGCAACTATGTGTGAGTGGCAGAGAGATATAAATTCCAATTCATTATCAAAGAAGCAAACAGTATAAAACTTCAGCAAATCTTAGAAGACCTAGACTTATTATCTAGGGAAGGGAAGATAGAGAAAGGTCAGATAAAGTCAGTAAGCATGAAGATGATTCCTTCTGAACAGCTAGAAATCTGTATGTTAAAGGTTCTTTTACACAAGTAATGGAGCCCAGAATCAACGATTCTTCTTTGATGCACGATGTGCAGCTCCCCAGCTTTCCAACACTACCCCATCCTTCTGATACTGAGAGGCATTTAACAGCAACACTGAAAATCAGGTACGTTATGTAAAAATGTCATATATGCAAAGCAGTACTCCTAGGTGTACACTGGAACTGCAATTTTCACACCATCATGAAACTACTGAAACAACTGATATAACAATCTGCCATTTCACTTCCAATTTGAAGCTTGGTGACAATTTTTAAAAAAAATTAAGTTCTGCTAAGCAAAGATTACACTGCCAATACACAGTAATCTATGAAATGCTAATGTTCTTTGTATTACAGGAAATTTAAAATTTTGTTGATAAAGCAGCATTAGTAATTAAAATTATCCAATTATGTGGATTGTAATTTCTTAAACAATTTAAGGAGAGAAATCATAACTTCTAAGTACCTTTTCATTCACGTCCAAACTCGTCAAAAGTTCATCTAGTTTGCTCTGTTGCCTGTCTTTGAGAAAGTCCTCACTAACATCTCCTGAAGGAGTGCTTCCTCTGGGGGAGTTGTGGGTTTTCATCTCTTCAGCTGAAAATGTATAAACGCATTGCTTTAAGTATTTCCAATGCTACAAGATAACAAAGCTTTTATTTCCTAAATATTACAAAGCCTTAGAATAACAACATTTAAGAACTCCTAGGACTTCCTAAATGTGAAATTTATGTGGAAAAGTATTTCATGCTTAAGGCAGGAACCATTTCAAATAAATATTAGGCTGAATCTGCAATTAAAATTCTATCCAAGCTGTATGTTCTTTAATGGTCCCTGTAGAACAGTACAACAGTTTTATTTATAGAATACTGAATTCAATATTTTAGAAATAAATTCAGTTAAGTTTTTTTAATTAAAACACAGCCAAAGATATGTGTGGTAATTTTCTAAGCAAAAATACTTAGTATTTGTTAGAAAAGGGCATTAAGTTAATCATATTGACGTGATGCAACCCTCAACTAAATATGGAGAGCTCTGAGAAGCTCCAAATTCCTGTAATATAATAAACTCAGTAAGAATTCAGTGTCAGGAAATTTCAGCACCTTTTGCAGATGCCACAGGAAATCAATGGCACACCTGGCTGCAACTTTCTGAAACGGCTGTTTACGTATGAGAGTTCTGCATAGAAAAAAAATCACTACTGGATCACACAAATGACTTCCAACTGCCCTGTGTTGTCCAGACACAGGAAGAAAGAATCAGATTAGCACTGGAAAGGCTTTTCTATTATAGTCCCTGGTCTCTATGATCACCAGTTACAAGACATATCTGGCTGAAGACAACATACACAAGATTTCCACTTGCAAGGTCAAGAGGATTGATGTCATCCATGAAGTTTTAACTGTGGTAATTTTCTCCTTCTTAAATGGTGAAGCTACTCAGGCAAGGAGCCAGGATCTCATTAAATAACACAGGACACCAAAGCAGTAACATGTATTTCTAAATAAATACATAAATAGTCAGTAACTATCAAAACCAGGCACCTTTCTTTTGTTCTGTGCAAGTCTTTCTTAAAAGTCATGTATTAAAGGTAAGTTACTGTGTGTATATTCATCCAAGATTATGATGTGATCCTGCTTTTCAGCTCTGGGAAGAAGGATTTTAGGCGCCACAAAAAGAACCAAAGACTTTCAGCCTCAAACTTTTGGGAACACGAAGCAAAACAACAAAGAAAATGTAGACATTACTGAATAGTACAAAACTTGCCAGGTTTGGCTTCAATCACCTCAGCATTGCAGATTCCATGGCACAGGCCCCAGGCTCTTTACATGACCACAGGCCTAACTGTGCACTTCCTCTTTGACTCCTCCCCAGGGAACTTGTGTCTATTTCTCAGTACCTGAGCTCTTCAAATCTCATTACATTTTATTTTGCCTTCTAACACCTGAAGCCTGAAATCTTCTCTTAATAGTCTCTAGTCCTTTCCAGGAGGCATTATCTGCTGAAATCACTCTTTCTACACGAATGTAACACCTTAATAAGGAAAACCAGCACATGAGGTTCTGTCACAGACACCTTCCCAACCTGAAGCAAAATCAACACTTAAAAGGTCAGAATGTCAGATTAACAACAATTTGACAAACTGATACAGAAGGGAAACACCATGAACCTCCAAACCCAGTCTCGGCACTCTGTGTATTCACCACTGTCAGTAAGGGGCCACTACTCAAAGTCAAAATTCTGTTCCTCCAACCTGTCTAGTAAAAACTTCTACATTAGGTACACCTCACACAGTAGGTCTGGTATGCAAGCTGTAGAAAACAAAACAAATCACATTCATGTGCTGCCTAGCTGGACTGTTCTGCTTTAAATAGGAAGAAAAGCCCCACTAAATCAGAAGCTACCTTATTTCATTAAAAAAAGGGCATCCTTTAAAACCAAAACAGCGTCTCAGTGGAATGAGCATCCACAAAAATACCCCAAAGAACAAACTATTACAAAATTCTGTGTGCTGAGGAACACGAGAGGACAACTGTTGGAGACCAGAATCAGAGAGACATCCAGAAAAACACTAACTTTGATGCTCACTTATGGAAAAGTTTCCAAATATTCCTTTATAGACCAAGATTTATAATAGAGTTGGGCAGGCAGTAGGAAATTAATGTCGTTGTCACATGGGTCAGAAATATAGATTTTAGGGGATTTTATAAATGGAGTCAAAATGGAGGAAAAAGGGTGTGGCTCTTAGTCCTTCTTTTTCCTTCTCCATGACTTTGCAGTTTTGGCAGCACCAGAGGTGACTGGTTAAGAGTTAGTCACAGTTTTAGTTACATAGATGGGCACGAACTATTAATTGGTTAAGATAATAAAAATAATTTCCGTTTTTATTGTTAATTGGTTAAAATTGAGTATAAAGATAATGGAAGTGTGTGATCCGGGGCCATTTTGAGCCGGATTTTGATGGTGAATGAACCTGTGCTGAGAATCTGATAAGACCTGTCAGGTTTTCTTGATAACAAACATGAGAAATGAAAGCCTAACGAGCTTTGGAGTCTCCTTCCTGAAAAAGGACTGAGATAACTGGGACTCCTGGTGGGGGAGTGCCCCAAGGACACCCGACCCTGAAAGGGTCCCCACAACAACCACCTCTTACTCTGACCTAAATTCCAAAGCAGTATTACAGGACCCGGTGTCTTCACTACAATCTCATCAACTAACAGAAATCTTTGCTTAAAACTATCAGAAAAATGTAAAAAAAAAAACCCAGAGCCAAAAGCGAACAAAAACTCAGACAAGTACTACAGAGAAGTACAAGTTCCCTGTATGACTCAGGCTTGTTGATTTTTTAAAATTTTTTCTCCTTTTTTTTTTGGTGGAAAAGCCTTGGTTTTGCCACTTGGTTTCTTTTTTCTTTTGATTATATACCAAAAATTTCCAGAGAACCTTACCTTTTAACACCAGAGTACAAGAATTTTCAGTATCACTTGACATTCCAGATTCTTGCACGCATCTGTTTTGAACAAAAAGGACATTTAAGATTTGCATCTTGGATAAAAGCAAGAAATAATCTATCAGCCACATAAAATCAAAAATTCTCAGTAACACTTTTAGCCATGGACAGAAGCCTTACAGCCAACACATTGTTTTAAGACTCTTTTTAACTTTCTCTTTTGGCTTTCTTACGTTCATCCCTTCAGATATATGCCTAAACATGTTAAGTAAAACCAAGACATGTCAAAACCCCAAATTTTCAGTTAAAGCTCATGATCTCATTTAATCTTTGCCTAAAATACTGAGAAATTTTCTCTATATAGCAAATCAAGAAGATACTGCACTAATGAGCCAATTCATCCGTTTCTAAAAAATGTGAATCATAGTAATTTTATATTCAAGATCATTTGCATAACAATGAATTTCTAAGAGAGTAACAAAAACAGCAGTTCACAGGAAGATACTTCCTTCACCTATTTCAAAGATAAGTTAGAAAAAAATACTTCTCCTTAGAAAACTCAGGAGTGATAAATACATATTTTAAACGTTACATATAGGATATATAAAACATCATCATGATCAGCACAGATTTTAGAAGCCTGCACCTGGTGAATGATACCAAGTGTAATGGCAGCAAGCTGTCCAGTCAAGGTGACAGAAAATGGCAAACAAAAAGCATAGGTCAAAAATTAATTTTACTGCCCCATTCAGGCTTCAGAATGTTTTCCTGATGCCTGGAAGTGACCAGCACTCTTCTCTACATAAAATGCAACCACCAGAGGAAATAATTTGCTGAAGTCCCAAGTTGTATTTGGTAAAACTCAAAGTATGAACTGGCCATTATCTGGTACAACCTGGTGATATCATAAGGTACCCGATACAACTGCGGTAAGGTCTATTGCCTCATTTCAATATTCTCATATTTACTTCATTAATATGCTCCTGATTGCTACCAGCTATGGTTAACCACCATCTAATAATCTTTGCATCCACTTATGGAAGGTAAAAAGCAAACCAAGAAATTTTGTGTTTCTTTAGCAAATCAAGGGGGAATTCTAAGAAAGAAGAACCATGCCTTTTTATTTTCCTTGGCTAATGGCAAACAAATTCAACAGGTATCAGAAAGAAATGAATACTCCTTCTAATAAATTTACTATGCTAGAGCCTAGCTGCTTCTCAAGAACTTGGATGCTCCTACTGCAGACTTGCCCTGTTCTTTAGAGGCTAGTTTTTCAGAAATTATATTCTATTAACATCTGAAAGTTTTATATTCTCATGTTCAAAAAAGCGTTCAGTACCCCAAAGAAGATCCCCTTCCTTTTTTGGTAAAATGGAAAAATCAATCTCCAAACTTTTTCAGTGAACACAAAGCTTAAGAGAGAAAATAGATAAGTTCATTGAGCTCATTCACAAAAGTTAGTTTCTAATTTAAATTTCTTTTCCTCCTCCTGTGACTTTCATTATCATCTCAAAACCCAGCGTAACACCAACACCTGATGATTCACACGAGGAACTTGCTGAACGAAGATGCAGGATCACAAACCTCTACACAGCTTAGTCAAATCACACATAAAATATTCACCTGTCTAGGGATAGGAGAAAAAGAGGGAAGGAGAATGGCAGAACGGAACACTACTGTAAAGACAACCGTTTACTCTTACAGATTCAAGAGTAGTCAAGGTGTGTAAGCTACACCTAAAAAGTAAAAACCTTCCTAAGTATTAAACCACTTTACAACTAAGGAAAGTGCTTTCAAAAAGGTATCTGCTATCTCCAATCAGGTCAGATGACAAGTATTATTTTTAATTATCTTTGTTTCTATTTTCATATTTCATTTCATTCAAAGTGTCCTTGTCCTACAATTCAGTTTATCCCAGCTCCTGTGAAGAACAAATTAATTTATCTGAATTCAGAATACCGTAATAGCTCAATCCAACTTAAGACACTCAAAATCAAATAAAGAAATAATTTCAACAGAAATTAGTGAAATTCTCTAAGGAAGCCTGACCACTACAACCAAAATATATGGATATGACATAAAACTACTTAGGAACACTGTGATAAAAAAATAATGATATGCATACCTAAAACTACTGTCTACAGAATAGGTCTTTTCTGAGGTAACAGGAGACTCAGGCTTAATATACACCTTTGTGTCTTCCATGCAGGTTGCAGAGGACGCTTTCACTGGACAATTTTCACAGCGTGCAGGTGCAAGCTCCTCTTCATTACTGGTTCCAAAAAGGTCAGGGTCATCCTGGATCACATCAATGACAAGAACATCTTGGTTGTAAGCTTCAAGAATATCTGGTAAATTTTGACTTTTGTGTTGTGAGAAACTCCCTCTTGATTTTCTATCACCGTTTATTTCTAATCCAACAAGGTGGTCGACTGCATTCCAAGAATGATCAGGAAAACTTGATTTCTGCACACATTCAGTACCACAGAAACCAGGCACAGACGGCTCTGGTTGTCCATCAGGAAGAGGATGTGGATATGCAGAAAAACCTCCAGGGAGCACAGACATCTCATCAGAGAGGCTTACAGGGCCGTCGTGCTGGAAGTCTTTACTGTCGATCCCATCTGCCATTTTCTGTATGGAAGCTGGAGATGTGGCATCCCTCATGACAGCAAGGGGACGACGCTCAGATTTCACCAAGAAAGTCTCTTCACCTGTCTTCTGCCTTCCTGGACTAGCACTTTCAAGAAGCCCTAGTTTTCTGCTACTACCCGTTTTGCTTTCCAATGAGTGGGCAGAGTCCCGTTTCTTGGATTCAGGTTTGCTCCTGCATAAAGGAATTTTGAATTTTGTCCGGTTTCCAGAGGCTGATGGTTTAATTAGCTTTAACTCTGAACATGTCTGGTTCACTACTGGTACTTTAGGGCTCAGGTTTACACTGTTTGTCTTACTTGTAGAAGTACCAGTCTGGACTGTCACAGGCGGGTTTCTGTTTTTTTACTCTCCTTCATTTTTATCCTTTTGTTTTGTTGTGATGTTCTGGACTGTTGCAGGCAGGTTTCTGTTTGTCTCAGCTACTTTATCTTCTTGTTTTATTGTACCATTCTGGACTGTCACAGGCGGTTTTCTGTTTGCCACCTCCCCTTCATTTTTATCCTTTTCTTTTGTTGTGCCACTCTGGACTGTCACAGACAGGTTTCTGTTTGTCTCAGCTATTTTATCTTCTTGTTTTATTGTACCATTCTGGACTGTCACAGGCAGGTTTCTTTTTGCCACCTCTCCTTTATTTTCATCTTTTTGTTTTGCTGTAAAACTCAAGGTTGGTTTAACTTCTTGCACATCATCATGGTTAAAAGCCACAGCATTTCTATCTGTATTAACTGATGATTCCCCAGTTTCATTGTTCATTGTCAAAGCCTCATAAACACCCACAGAAGATGATTCCACTGTCCCAAGTGAAGCCTGATAGTCCATATTTGGATCAATCTTTTCATGTGAAATTTCTGCCAATGATGCACGAAAATCCAGCTGTCTCACATTCCCAGCCACTGCACTATGTCCTACAGCTTTAACACTGCTTTTATCAAAGGAATCCTCAAAAGCAGCCTTTAAAAGTCTTTTTCCTTCTGAGATGGACCTATGATTTTTAAGAAACCATTCAGAAGTCCTGGCACAAGATTCAACAGGCCAAACTTTTTTACCAGTCATGGGTATTATTCTTTGACAGCTAAACTGCTGCAACTTTTTGTTAACTTTTTTCAAATTTCCTCCTCTCTTGCTTTTGTGACGATCAGAAACACCATGGATCTGAGCTAACACAGGCAGGCTATCTGAGGCAGCTTCATCATGTGCCACACTGCTTGAATTTTCTTCTTTTACTACTACAGAGAGCTCAGATGTCTTCTTAAAGCCACTTTCCAATGCAAATAATTTGGTACTATTTTTTCTCCAGGCTGACACAGTCTGTACTTTACGAGTATCTTTTCCTGTATCAAAATCTGATGTACAATCACATGAAGCTGAGAGAGTACGATTCAGTCCAGAAGCTGCAAGTGAGCTTGACATGGCAACTACTGCTTCTGTGTGTAACTTGTACTTCTTGCATTTACTAGCCACGTCTGCAGATTTTTCTGTGATTTTCATCTTTTTTCTACGTTTTCTACCAGTATTCCGCTTTCTTCCCCTTACACACTTACTGCTTTCACCCAGGCAGCATGAAACACAGCCTTCTTCGTTTTCATTCTTTCCTTTATTAGATGATAAACCACCTTTTATGAGCGATCTCTCATTTTGCATTCTGCTAGCGCTGCAAATTCTATCATTCAGCTCTCCAGTAGCATGGGCCACATGGAAGAATCCATTTAATTTGTAACTGTTGGCAGCCCCGCTGGCTGAAGGCTTCACTAAGGTATTGATGTAGCTACAGTCCTCTAATATCACAAATGGATTCTTTTTGGTCACACAGAGCACGCCGCTGCAGTGGCTCGGGGCATTACTGCAATGCTCAGCGCTGCATTTTGCAGACTCACTCATCACTTCTTCAGCTGCAGCCACACTCAAACTCTGCAAGGGCTTGATTTGACCAGATCTGTGCTTCCTTTCTCCACACTGCACACCAGGCTCTTTCCTTACAGCGTGGCATAGAAAGCTCTTGCTTTCAGTGTCACCTGAAGCACAAACCGTAGGAGATCTAGAATAGTGAGATTCCTCTTCCTTGGATTCTTCTGCCCTCTTTTGCTTTGTCTTAACTTTCTTCACAGCCTGTGAAGTACCAGAGTCTTGCTGAACTGCCTTCAATTGTTCCTCTGATGATTAAAAAAACCAAAGAACTGTCATTAAAGAAAACTCTAAGAGAAAAAAGACTGTTTTATAAAGAGAACAAAAAAATCCAAACATTCAAGGCTGCTGAAGAACGTGACACTGTAAAAGGCTAAAATATTTCCATGAAGTTTTAGGATTTCTTTTTTTTAATAAACACTATTGGGACATTTAAGAGGAAAAAGGATGTATTGTCTTCAGAAACAAATGCAAAGAGGAACAGAACCTTACAGTGTCATAAGGACATTGGAAGTTTTTTTGTGTTTTTTCCAAATACACTAGAAGTGTATTTGCTGTGTTTCCACATGGGTGGAAAACAAATTAGGGCAAATCTGGCAAGAAAATGCAGATGCTGTCTGCACGCTCAGCCTTAAAATCTTTTGTTTGAACGGCAGATTCACTGTAGTAGGAACACTTATTTATAGGAATATCTTTCAGAGACACAGTCCAACCAAATGCATCAGACTTACCAAGAAGATCCAGAAAAATTGAAGGATTGCGTTTTCAGAGATTACTGCTTTTTTTTTAATGTGAAAGCAAATACAGATTATGAAAAAAACTGTATATCTGAAAATTTAGACAAGAGAGTGGACTCCAGAGCACACCAGTATAATGTTGGGTTTTTTGGACCTTCGTTTTCAAGGTAAAATACAATGTTTTACAAAATATGTTTTTTGTGCATGAAATATCAATAATCTACAGTAAATATTCATCATTTGAATGTGTCCACTTCAAAAGTAAAAAGGATTTAGTTTTTAATTTTAATTTTTTAAAAAAATAAAGTTTTTAGACAATCATCCTGAAAAAGTCTTTTAAGACTCCTCTTTCAGAATTTTTCCAGTTTGAGTCAACATTCTCTTAAAACATCAAAACACAACCACTGCTTGTACATATTTTGGGATTTTGCAGAAAATAGCAACTGAAAAGTTCTGAGAGCAAACCCCAGCATCCTATAAAGGCAGACACTGAAACAAGACATCATACACAATCAAAAATAAACTTATAATAGACAGATGAATGAGGAATTGTCTTTTATTCTGGCACTGCTGAAACTGCTGTCCCCTTTCTTGCTTGTGGCTGACCACCTCTGCAGAGATGGGGATTGCTTTTGAGGGAAACAAACTGCCAGCACTTCCTACCAAAGCTGTTCCTGTCCATACCCCTCCCTCCCTCTACCCCCTCGAAAGGCTATCTGGTCTCCTCTCCTCGGCGTTAAATAGGCTGCTTTTCTCCTTCAAGAAAAGCCTTTCCTCTTTCTGAAAATCTGTCTCCTTCTAAGGCTGGTGGTATTCACAGTACTGGGAAGCACATCCTGGCTTTTCTCAAACTGAGTCAGCAGCCAGTTTTTAAGGGCATCTTACTGCAAGACCAGTTTGGAAGCCCAAATTCTGTACTTGCACTTCTCTACAATGGAGCTCTACCAGTGCTTACCACTTTCCCCTGGGCTGTCTGGTCCTTTCTGAGGGCTTGAGCTCTGCTGCTCTTCTTTCACGCAACGCTTCTGAGTCTTTCTTCTGGTTGTTGGTTGTTCTTGTCCACTCAGATCCTGCAGCTGCTGTGACAGCAATGCATTCCTGCTGCTCATACCCAGAGCTCCTTTCCTGGACTCTGGACACTGCTTATGCTGTTTTAGCAAGGTAGAACTATCCCCCTCGCTGAGACCGTGTACTTTTGGTTTCATCACTGATCTCCTGCCCCTCCTGCCCATGAATTTCCTTTCTTTTTCCCATGTCCCTAGTGTTTTTGATCCAACTAATGGACATCCATTCAACTCCTCTGGTATACCAACCTCTTCCTGAGGTTTTGGTTCTGGCATGGCTTCCTGAGCACCCAAATTCTTCCTAAAATCTGGGATTTGCATATTCTGCCTCATTATGGAGTCAGTGCAGTTCACTTCAGTATTCCATGGGACCTTTTCAGGTTGAAGACCTTCTGGTTCCGGAAAACGGGATATTCCATGTATCTCTGTGCTCTCAATTTCCTCCTTCAAGGATGGGACTTGTAATTTTATTTCCATACAGGAGGAATGCTTGCATTCTTTTCCTGAGCTCCGTGAACCCCTGATTTGGAAACCTGATAAGTTCAGGTCTTCTGAGCAATGTTCATTCCTTTCAATCCCTGCTGACAACTTAGTCTGCAAAGCAGCTCCTGAAAAAAGCAGCTGTTGACTTTGACCTGTCCCTCTCAGAGTCTCTTCCCAGCACATTGCTGCAGCCATGGGTTCTGCTTGCCGATGTTCACACTCGGCTGTGTCTGAAACTGCTGAAGCTACACCCTCGCTTCTTCTGGGAGACTTCCCGTGCTGGATTCCCTTGGTTATTTTATACAGGAATTTCTGTCTGCTCTCACCTTGCTCCTTCTGCACGGGCACAGGAAGAGCAAAATACTTAAGGGCAGCGCCAGAGAGCTCAGCAGGTTGTGGGAAGGAAGGAAAGGGCTGCTCAAGCCTTCTCTTTGGTGCCAGGCGAGGACTCCGCTTGACCACCAGCTTTTCCCCTGGCTCACACCCTGCCCCCGAAGCGCCGGGGCTGCTGACCTCCGCCTTCACCTCGCTGCCTCTCACTACTTTCCCCGACCTCAACTGCGGCATCTCGGTGGCGCAGAGACAGCGGCAGAGGCCACAAACCCCACTCGCCAGCGCACCTTTCGCTGCAGCCTCGCCAGCCCGGCACCCACGATGGCTGCAGGCCCGACTCGGCTTCGAGGGACAACCCCTGCCAGACTGCCGCCTCAGGGGACACCCGGGGGAGCCCAAACCGACAAGAAAAAGGAGGCCAGGCCGCCGAGAGAAAAAACACGGCCACCGACGAGCCCCTCCT
Organism: Regulus satrapa; assembly: GCA_013396955.1. Classification (NCBI taxonomy): domain Eukaryota; kingdom Metazoa; phylum Chordata; class Aves; order Passeriformes; family Regulidae; genus Regulus; species Regulus satrapa. The sequence continues at coordinate 251,066 of VWZN01019299.1, read as the reverse complement.
GACACCTCA
>VWZN01019299.1:236916-250942 GCA_013396955.1 Regulus satrapa | reverse complement strand
CGCGGGCACAGCCGCGGGCTCATGGGGCGCCCAAGGCGCCGGGGCTTCGGTGTGGAAGTGCCAGAGCCTGTGAGCTAACGCTCAGCTCGCCCCGGGCTCGGAGTCGCGTGGGTACACACCCAGGCTCACCCATTTCCTCGGGTGTTCCATTCCCCTCGGTGGTGCGGTATTGCTTCCTTCCTTCGAGCACAGCGCTTCAGAAGCTCGACAACACTGGGGGGCCATGGGGTTGTTCCACAGAATCACAGAATGGGTCAGGTTGGAAGGGACCACCTTGGTGGGGTCACCTGGTCCAACTTCCCTGCTCAAGCAGAGCCCTCCCGGAGCGTGTGGCCCAGGATTGTGTCCAGAGGGTTCTGGAATATCTCCAGTGAGGGAGACTCCACAATCTCTATGAGCAGCCTGTTCCAGTGCGTGGTTATCCCTACACTAGAGAAGTTCTTCCTCACATCCCAGCGGAGCTTCCTGTGCATCACTTTTTGGCTGTTGCCTCTTGCCCTATTGCTGGGCACCACCAGGAACAGCCTGGCTCCAGTGTCACCTCCTCTTTAGGTACTGGCAGACATTGGTGAGGTCCCCTCTCAGCCATCCCTTCTCGAGGCTGAACAGACCCAGCTCCCTCAGCCTTTCCTTGTAAGAGGGATGCTCCAGTTCTATGATCAACTTTAAAGCTCTCCGCTGGACCTGCTCTAAGATCTTCCATGTCTCTCTTGTGCTGAGGGCATCAGCTTTGTATTTCAAATAACACAGATTCTTAGGACTTGAGTTAGGGGGAGGAAATCACTCAAAAATGTTATATAGTCAAAAAACAATAGAAGTTGGTGTTTGGGCTTTGAATGGGGTGATGGTTTCAACACAGGTAGAGAACACCAAAGCTTCGGGACCATCTACTGCATGATGTGAACATGTAGAAGTTAGCTTGAAAAAGCAATGTTATACAAAGACTGAATCTGAGTGGCAGGTGTTATGAAAATCCCAAATTATTAATAAGGTGGTCCTCTAATGCCAATAATGCCATCAGCAAGATTGCACGTGGTAATGACCGTGTCCTACAAGCAGTCTCTTTGTGTTTGCCTCAGGTGGTCTCTGAGGGATGAAATACCTTACTCGAATTCATTTCACTGTGGTTAAGTGCTTTCTGGTGTTCACATTTCATACATCCTAGTTTGAAAGAAATAAGTGTGAAGGAATAAGGCGCTTTATGTCACAACTTACTAGAAGTGCAGTACTGTGAATGTAAAAGAAAGTGTATTTTACTAATTGGCATTGGCTCACTATATCAGCTTAGGTAACTCACTTCATCTCTGTTTCTCCATACAGAGATACAGATAATGCATTTCAGTCCAAATAAAGACAGAGAACATTGGAATTTTTTTAAATTTTTTTTTTTTTCTAAAATCTCTCCGTAGGTGAAGAAAGAGCAACAGGGTTACAGGGAAACTGTTAACTTTCATTTGCTTATCGCCTTTTTAGATTGCACATACATGCTTAAGTACAAAAAGCCAGCAAACGGCTAACTAAAGCTAATCAAAGCAGAAAATACAGATTTCTTAGGCAGTTTCTCCCATGGCTCAATATTGTGCTTCTGGTCCTTTAGACAGGAAGAACCAAAAAAAAAGGGAGCTAACTGCACAATATTTATTGTTGTCATTATCCTGCAAGGCTGGTATTGCATAAAACATTCAGCTCTGGTGAAATTTAACCATTTGTCTTTTCATTTCAAACTTTCTTCAGCATGTAACATTCTTTAAGTTTTATAGCAAGATGAAGAAAAAGTATGCTTAAAAGCAGTAGTAAAGGAAATCTGGAAAAATGGCATATGAGTGATCTTACTGCTAACTCTGACTTTTAGGATTTTAGTATTTAATCAGTTATTTGCAATGATGAGAACTCCCCTCAGACCAGATTTTTATGAAATGAATAAAAATGTACTGGAATACTAATTAAAGGCATTCTTCATTAAAGTACTTTGAAAAAAAGCACTAGAGCTTCAGAAAGGACATTTTGAAGCAGCTGTGGATTATGTTAAAAAACAGATTGCATTCAGTTTACAATACTGCTGAAAAGAGGTAGTATAAACATTGTCTTGCAAAGTGGATCAATTTAACCATCTTTTTAAAATACTTGAAAGATAAGAGATTTTTAATATATAGGCATATTTAAAGAAATCCTGTGTCAAGCGTTTATTAAAATTGTAGCTTATTAAAGTGGAAAAAAACTTTTAAAAATCATATAAACAGCTTAAGGATGAAAAATTAGTTATTTTTTCATTCCAACAACATTTGAATTAGTAATACTGCAAGGAAGCGATTAAACTTTATTTTAAAATTATATCTTGTTTAGAAATGAAGATAAATGCTCGTTCTTCTTGAGTTTTGTAGGTATCTATCTCAATGCCATATCTAAATTTTAGAACGAAGTCAACTTTTGCTGATTCGTTGCTTTGTTATCACTGATTTCTTATTCATTGTAGACACTTCAAGACAGTAATAAAAAGATGAGGTACCAGGTGTTGGAAAGTAAAAAGGGAATTGTGGTGCACAAAATATTTTTTCCCCCAGAATTACCATTAGACTTAGAGATGCCTGGCAGTTTTCAAGGGGAGAAAAAAGGAACTTGTGTGACTACATTTATGTAAAGTCCATAAATTTATTTTTTTCTCAGAGGACTGTGTGCACTTATCTCCCCAACTGATATAATTTACATTGCTGCTGTGGAGAAATTGTGGCTGCAGATCTAACAATGATACATTTGAGCAATCTTCCAAAAATTTTTGAAAGGTTGAAATTTATAAATACATAATCCAGCTACACAGGTGAGCAAATCATATAAATTCTTTATTGGGCTGTATTTTAGACTTTGCTAATATACTCACCTAGCAACAGGAATTAAGCTTTTTTTTAGCTAGGGAACTGGAAAGAATTAACGGAAAAATGAACCTTTTTTTTTTTTTCAGTGAAGTAATATGAAAAATGTCCCCTTTGGACCACTTCTTTTTACATTGCTTGCATCTTTATGCTTGGCTGAGGGATAGATTTGTTATCTCTAGCAAACCACGGTGAAAAGAGTTTGGCTGTGCTGTAATAACTGAGACTGGATTCCAAAGAGTATGTCTAGTCTGTTACATTCTTAAAACACACCAAATTAAGCCCTTAAGTGATACAACTAAAAAGAAATAGAGAAGGGTTTCAGGGCAGTATGCCTAAGAAACTATTATTTTTTAACCCCTAGGATTTATTAGCAGTTCTGAGATAGTGTTTTGCAAAGTTAGAGCCCAAAGATAGTAAATATTGGTATGATTTTAAAGTAACTTCTTTATCCCCCACTTTCTGTTCAAATACACACAGGTGCTTTCGAAATAGGTGTATTACTAATCTGTTGAAGTAAGAAGCTGTTTTTTCTCTCAAGCCACTCATGTATATCCTGCTAAAATTGCTTTTGCTTTTCGCTTCCAGGCCTTTGAGTCAGGAGCCACCTTTGACATGGCATCTAATGAGAATGCTGCTAACTGCAGTCGTGTTGGGCTTGAGGTACAATGTTTGTGGTCAGCTCGGTGGCTCCCCTGTGTAGGTGTTGACCTGGTTCATACTGACAGCTCTTTCCTTGTCTGCCCTGACACTGTGAGCTTCGTTAGACAAGGGCCAGAAGGGTGGTGAGAGCAAAGATACCTCGGTGAAAATACGTGATGTGTTTTGTGAAACTGCTGAGTGATTACCCTACATGACAGACTAGGTGAATCCAGTGAGTAGCTGGATACCTCAAGCTTTATTTTCATGTCTGTTTTTATTATAGAGCTGTACAGGGCAGATTAAAGTAACTTCATTTTCCACCAGTTTAAAATGAGTCATTGGAGGAAAAAGGACAGCTGCTATATTTTGTAATGAACCATCTGGCATTTCTTGGTAGATCCTCTGATTCCTAATTTACTACTGAATTGTGACAGCATGAAAATCAAAATTATTGATTGTATGGAATCAGTGTTTCCCTCTGGCAATTCTGTTTCTGTCAAAGGATAGTCATAGAAGGGATAAGGACCTCCTAGACTGTGTTTTGCAAGCTTTGAAAGTCATCTGTATAGTTTGTCTCCTTTTTTTTTGTAATTATGCTGCTTGACATTTATTCTGGAAGACTGACTTTCTAGATGATCATATCTTATCTGAACCTTACAAAAGATAGCACTTTTAGGGTTCCACAAGGGAACTCCTATGTAAAATTTGTATTCTGTTTTACTCCCTTTCATTCATGTATCTTTAGAAGTCTTGATTTAATTTAAAAAATCTTTAAATAAAGAAGCTTTCACATAGATAATACATACCATGTACCTACCAGTAAGTCTTGCCTTTAGAATCAACACCTTCTAGTGACTGGGTGAAAAAGATGGAGTTAGGAGGAAAGCATCTGCACAGCAGCAAGTCCGTGACACCTCCATCGTGCTGCCAAAAAAAGATTAAAAAATGCGATTTCTAGAAAAGATGAGAAAGTTTAAAAAGAAAGGAAAAAGGGAAATTAAAGTTGAGTAAATCAGAGCTAAGAAAGGCATAGGATTAAAAATGGTAGGGGTGCAGTAAGGTATAGATAGAATGCAGTAAACTAGTAGATAATCAGGGAAAACAGTGCTAGACAGGACACAGACAAAACCACCCCAAATGGCTTCAGAAAACTACTCTTAAAAAAAACCAGAAAGGAGTGGTGAAGACTAAACACAGTAATAAGAAACTTTCCTGTGGATTAGACTGACTGAAGAAACAGTGGGACATCGTCTTTAGTAGTGATCCTAGGAAAAGTAAAGAGAGCCTGAACTTTGAATAGTGACAGTGATCAATCGCAAACTGGGACCCCAATCCGAGACCTAATTAATCTTGCTGCTAGCCATGGAAAGTGACTGGCTCCTACATTCAATTTCTTGTGCCGTGGTCATCCATTAAGGCCTTACATCTTTGTCTGCTTAGTAGTGTCAAGGTGGCTGATGTGCTGAGTGTGAAGCCCCAGAACAACCTGCTGTGTCTTTTCTTCCTTGGGCAATTCATCCATAAGCATCAGGCCACACCACGTCCCCCAGTTTGTTACATAGTCTGTATATATAGTTTTGAACCTGAGGAGTCTGTTTGCAGCTACTCTGTGTTTTTAGAGCTGCAGATCTGGGAAATGTCTGCTAGTTACATATTTATAATTTTTTTTTTTGAGGCAGTATTACTCTCTAGCAATGGAAGTACCTTCTACAGCAGATGAAACCATGCTCACTGTTGTGCAGTGCTCTAATTACATAGCTTCCACTCACCAAAGCAGCATGCAGCCGTTTTGGAATGTATACTGACTTTACCACTGAACATTTTCCCACTGACATATCCGGAGTAATCCATGGGAGGAGCTGCATGAAAGCTGACATTATTGGTTCACATATACAAGAGTGCAATATACCTTGCTGAGTAGGGAAGAGCAGAGTGGATGAGAGATTTACCTACATTTGCATTCATCTGCTTACTTCTTCACATGTTATTAATGATATTGTTTGAAAACAACAGAAAATGATCTTCAGATAAACCAGGCACATACTAGGTGCTGTAGTGAGGGTTGGAGGTAAAATTTGTTGATACCAAGTCAAACCAAGGCACCCATTCAGCGTGGCATTGCATCCAGCATAAATTATTTGCTTAATATTGACTTAACTTGCATATCTTTATACGTTGGTGGGCTGAGTGGCTAGGTCATAACCTCTGAGTGGTATCTCAGCTATTTGCATTCTATGTATGAGAAGACAGTTTCATTTAAAATCCAAATGCTCCTTGCCTGTGTGTCCTACTGCTTAGCCAGCATTTGGGGACAGACAATTTATTTTTCACCTCTTCACCTAGATAAATATTTTTCTAATCAGCATGAAGATTGTTGATGTGTTTGTGATGGCCCAGGTTTCATGCTGTGCTAACTGCAAGGGTGTCCACTCTTTGGCTTGGCTGTCACTCGGCGTGTCAGACTGAGCACATAAGTAATTGGGAAAAGTGTGATTTTTGGAGTCATTGCCCTGCAAACAGCTATTCTGTTACTGTGGAGAGTTGATCAGAATGTCTCCGTGCTTGCTGGTGTAGACAAAAACACAATTACTGAAAAAATTAGATGTTTCACTGTTATAGGGGGAATTATTTTCTGGACTGCCCTTCAGCCTTGCCACTTTCTAGAACAATTCCTTTGACACAACATAGAGAATACATTATTTAATAATATAACACAACAGCTCTGAAACCCCATGGAGTCATGACTCCACTGTAGGTTTTCTAAATAATATTACTGTTACTATTGCTATTACATTGGTAGCATTCTTAAGTGAGTAGTTATAATCCTGGTCGCCAGGTCAGTCAGCTGAGGACAATTGAATGAGCCATCTCAAGTGCTGGTTTCATGAACATGTACAAGACCTTCTGTGCAGAGACTGTACATAGACAGTTTAAAGATTTCTTTTCATTATGATAATTAAAACTGTAGTTTCACATTCCCAACATTTGGCATGTTGCTCAAGAAATAAAACTGGGGTGCTTTGCATTAATCATGGTGTGATGATCAGGTCGGAAATGAGGTTATGTATTCACACAGCACAGGGTACAGAAACTAGGAAGAGTAGGTCTTCTCTGATGTTACAGTATCTATGCAGAAGTACCTTCCTTGCACCTCGGGAGCCTTTCTTTCAAATGCTGTAATTTCTTTCACCTGTAAGAAGGCTGGCAATAAGCGATAATTCTCAATGAATAGCAATGTTGTTGTCACCATCCAACACACAAGTCAGTCAGTACAGCAAGGCAGTCAATTTCCTTCTTGGCTGAAGCAATTGTGTTGCATTGACTATTTGTGTGCCTGTTTATGTCAGTAGTATTGGGGAATTTGGTCTAAATTGGACTGTCATGGGATAGAGACCAGGGCTGTTAAGTTCCAGCGTATTTCAGGAAGATGGACATACATGTAGATGAGAAATCTTCCATGGAAACAAAGGCTCACCCTTTATTAAACAGTGAATACACAGAAGAAAGAGATGTCAGATACCAGGTCTTGTCTCACTCCTTACAGAGCTATGGATTATAAAATCTTGGGTTTCAGGAAAGACTGGGTGTTAGAGGGCATCGTGCTTGTAAGGGGAGAGAGCTTCCACAGGAGTTAATATTGCTGGCTGAGCTTTATGACTAGAAGCCCCTAAATGTTGTTCCTGAGGGAACAACTTCCTAAAGTTGAGGCACACAAACTGTAAAGCAGTATTAATCCCTCTGTGGAATAATATGTTTCCATATGTGGCACATCTGAATGTTTTTCAGGACTGTTCCTTGGTCCATGGGAATTTAAAGGAAAATAGTTCATAAATATGTAGTTTATGTTGTGTAGTGAAATTTCAAAAAAATGTTAACAATATATTTATTTACATTAGAATAATATAAGTTGCTTTTATAAACATGCAAATAGTATTTATCTTTGCAGCTTATGTTTGAGTTTCCTACTCTGTTTTGAGCTGTGAAAAAAGCCAGGTATTTGTATTCATTTTGCATGCTCAACAGTCTGAAAAGAGACAACTGAAATCAGTCAGTTGCCTTATGTGGGCTAAGAATGATGCTGGCAGGGATTCAGGTGATCTGGGCTGAACTGAAACCTCTTCTTGTGCTGCAGGATACACTCAATACCTTGTCTTTTCCCCACCCACCTATACCATTTGCACTTCATCTTCAGGTACTGGTTTGACACATAAATCTGGATTGTGGTCTTCCTGGGAGCTGTTAGCTTGTTTTTCCTGTCTGCTGAGGAAATTAGTATATATAGCCAAAGACAAAGTTATTTCCAATTAGGAATCTGTTTGGATGTTTTTAACTAACATCTTTTCTTTGGAGTAGTTACAGGCTTCTGTGAATATAGTATTTTCCTTACTTTATAGGCTGTATTTATTAACACAGAAAGGTGAATTAACAAATTGCTGCCTCATTAAAAAAGCGAGGCACTATACACAGCAATTGCTTTTGCAGAGACCTCTTTTCTGATACCCTCATCCTCCTCTTCTCTTACTCTAAGTAAATGTTTTCTGTGGAGTGAGATGGGAAAGTGGCTGTAAACAGTTCAAGGGCTGCAGCGAGTCCTTACATTCCTTTTGGAATTTGTTGGTGCAGCTGAACCTGCCCCACATGGGGTTTCGTAGAGCTCTGTGATGGGTTTTCTTGGTCTTGCCCCTTTATGTGTGAGTAGATGCTAAGGGTACACTCCAAAGTGGATGAGAACTGGTATTCAAGCAACAAATCTCTCTGTGCTATAACCTCACCTTCTCCATGCTTGAACACTCAGCTTGGGTTTTGAAGTGTCTGTTTTTTACTTTCAGGGTGACAGGTAAACATCCTTGACCAGCACATGCTGGCCCCATGAGCTGGAGTGTGTGCTCTGCCACCACAGCCAGGCTTCACACACATACAGTGCATTTTGGGAGAAGAAAAAGAAACAGGAGAAGCAGGAGACTACAGAAAGAGAAATCCTGACATGCTCTGTAAGGACCACTTCTTTTCCCTTGTCTATGAGAGGAATGATGGTTGTGTCTTTACAAACAAACTGTGGGTCTACTGATAGACAGGATTAGCACCAAGAGATAGGAGAAACAATGTTAGGATTCCACTGATTGATGAATGGGTAAAAGACATTTGCTTTTACAAACAAACCGTAGGTTTGCTGATGAATAAAACTGAATATTGAAAGATGAAAGAAACAATGGGGAAGAAAACATAAATTCTGTAAGAGTTAAGAATTAAAAGGGAGGGTTATATATTAAAGGGGAATTTTTAGGAATCAGGTGTTCCGGGAAGTCTGTGCATCTCAAGTACTTCAGATGATGGGGAAAGAGATAAGGGAAATGCGGCCGGGAAATTAAGATAAAAGGGAGGCTGCGTCCTCTGGAACTTTGAGAGATCCCAGGGGAATGCCCCATGGCCTCTCCCCTTATTCAAATAAAGTAAAGGGACTCCTCTGTCTCCTTTTGGGACATAAATCTCTGACGGTCGTGGATTAATTTTCCTGATATCTACTTGCTGCATCACCATGGATGAAGGCTTCAAACCATATAATATGAATTAGTACACAGCCTATAAAAATACTAGAGTATATAGCCTGTTTTTGCTATTAAAAAACCAAACTAAACCAGCACGCCTCATTAGTCAAATGGAGATGCAGAATTACTGTTCTTAAAAAGAATTATATACACTGCAATAGTATTCACTAGGGCACACAACCTGTGCATTTCTATTATCCCCTTCCAGATAACTTCATCATGTCATCCTTTAGGAGAGACTTGCCATTTAAACTGTAGGCTTTTGGGTCAGGGACAATTATTTTGGGTGTTGCTGATTGTCAGAGCAAGGCATCAGCTGATGGAGCCTGCAAGTTGCTGCTGTGCCCTGTACATGTGAGATAACAGTGGTAACATTTTCAGGGGCAACTGAACAAAGAATTTTATCATATATGGCCGTTAAATATTGACTAATTGATTTAGCACTTGAGAAATATTTGGGGCTTGTGGATTTGTCTACTGAAACTGTAAATAGCTGCTGTGAGCAGTCTCCAGCTGGATTCAGAGAATGCTGCTGGTCACAGTGACCTTCCCTCCTGTTCATTTTTTGTTACTAAAAATAGTTGGAGAAATTAATCAGGACCATCAGGACTATGAATTTGGATAATTCACATTACCCAAACTCTAATTATTCCTATGTTAAAATGTACCTTTTATGAAAAGAAACCATTTTTATAAGAAGGAAACTAAACTATGTTGAATTAAAATGCCAGAGGTTGTTACAATTAGGTGTTTATATAGATTTATACGCTCAATTTTTCCTGCTATTTTATGAAATCCTCATGATAGAAATGGTTTTCAAGAATCATAAAATGTTTTAGGAGAAATATAAGTTGTGGGTAGTAGATTGGATTTTTCAGCAATGAATGGCTACCCTGCTTGCAAATTCAATCATGGGGCAAATGGCACCATGGTGTAGTGACTTTGCAAAAGCTGTGGCCAGGTAGCGATGGAAACCTAGTAAGAGTCTGATTCATTGATGAACAGGGAGCACTTATAGGGAGCATTTATTTGAAACGCATGATGGATGACCCTTTCTTGATTGTTAAATCCATGACGACATTCTCAGTGAATAAAAAGTTAATTCTCACTGAAAGTCTGAACACAACCTTGTCTGGGCTCTGTCAGTCCATGGGGTTGCCAAAAGAAGTGGAAGAGTTTTTCAAACAAACTAGATGAATTGGCTCTCCTAAGTGCCTCTGGTCTTTAAATCTCAGACACATTTTGCCACTTTGCAGTGTGCATAACTGGTTAGCTGATACTGAATAATGCCCACCATTCCACCGAGAATTCCTGGGCATATTTCCTTGTATTTTACTCAGTGTAAAGTTTATACCTTAAGATAATATCATTTAGTTCAACTCACTCTAAGGGATCATGAGCTTTCAGAAGTTTTGTGTTGCTTTTGAAGGAGATCCAAGAATTAAGGTTTTGCCCAAAATGTCCCGCCCCAAAACTGTGGAACCTCCAGGAATTTCACTCTGTATTTTCTTCTCTAAGCAAAAAGTTTGGACATTTTTCATTAATGTCTTTCTGGCTATGCCTGTGCCACTCAACAGGATGGGATGAGGAGATACCTGAGGAAGGGTAAATGGAGGTGTTTCCTACAACAGCAGCAGTATGATTGTCTCAGCGTGTTGCCTATGCCCTTAATCAGCCCTTCAGAGGTTGCAGAAATTCTGTCCTGCAGTATCATTTCAGGGTAGAAGTTTTCTAATTTCTGTCAAAGGTTCAGACTCCTCCAATGGATGCTTTTCTGAGAGAAAAAAATAATAGCCTGCCAAAATTTTCCAGCTGGCTCTTGTTGTTAATGTAGGGAGGACGCATGGTGTTTTTCATAGCTAATAAAGATGTTGATGTCTTACTTTATAATGAAGCTTAGTTTTGACTGTGGAGATGTGATTGATTCTTCCACAGATTTAACACTGACACAACAACTCAGCAAGTGCTATGCTCACTAGCTTAGATCTCTCACCTAGCAGCACCTTTAGCTGAATTAAATCTTTCATTTTCTGTCTCAATTTTGAATGTCTGAAACCAGTCTTCTTCCAAGGGTTGAACACCCCAAAACATTGCTCAGTCCATGGGGCATCACTAAGCTGTAACTGCATTGAAGGAAAAGACTTATTGAATAGGACATTAAAATGCCAGCTTTCTGTGTATCCTATTGCTTTCTGCAATAGGATACACAGAAAGTCCTCTGAGCTGCCAGTTGCTGTTGTCTGATTAGCCTGTGGTGGTTAATCATTTCATAGCTGCTGAAAAGAAGGGCAAAAAAGCAGGGAGATGGAAATTTTCTCTGTGTGTCGTGTTTAGGACAGGTGGTGACAAACGCTGCAATGATTTGTCCAGAGTGTCTGTGCCCCCAGCAGATGGTGCTGCACTGGTGGCCATGAGCGAGGGATGTGTCCAGGACTGACAGCTCCTCGTTCCAGCACCATCCCTTCTCCAGAAGGGAGATGCAACTTGAGATGCAAAGTTTATTGAAGGAAAGGGATCCAGAGGATGCTGGAAGTCACCACTGGAAGTGGCCAGTGTGGAAGTGGCCAGTATGGAAGTGTGCAGTGTGGAGGTTTACACATGTGCAGAGGTGCTGCACCATCTGAATTTCCCCTTGGTGTGGTGTTTGGTTTTGTTTGTGTTCATCTTTAGTTCGTTTGCATTAATGTTTTTTTATTGTATTCCCTCAAGGTTCGGGTATAATCTGTATAAATGTACAACTTCCTTCCTGGGCTGGAAATTATGTGCACCTTCATTTTGTCAGTCCTCTTGGATTCTTGACTAAAGAATTACAGAATATTTCTTTCTTTACTTTTGGTAAAGACAGGAAAAAAACCCCAAAACAACAAGACTTTGTCTCACTTCTCTCTATTTTGGAGTGATTTGTAAGTGTGAAAAACATTTAGCAGGTAGGTAAGTAAAAGTGAAATTTTTATAGTTTGCATTATAAAAAATCACATTTTTGCAGCTGTAACCACAAACACTGTAATCAGGAATTAATACAAAAAAAGGTGAGTGTTCACTAAGCTCTGGCTTGTGCTTCTTGAACAGGAAGAGACTGGCAACAGTCAGAACTGATTTTGGAGATATCTTCCTGCCATGTGGAGGACCATTTGCCTGTGGCCCATGTAATGATTAATAGGGGGTCAAAGGTCCTGAGCAGTGGGGAAGGGACCTCATAAGTGACCTCATGGCTGGTAAGACCAGCCCTAGCAAAAGTGGCTTTTTTAATATGAAAGTCTTCTCACAGATTTTTTCTAATAATCTGAACAGACAAACTTTTTAGGGCAGCCTTCATATAATTGGCATCTTTTGTGCCTCATCTAAATACTTTTCATAGTGCTTAAATACTGTGTTTTAATTATGTGGGAGGAAGAAAAACTATGTGCAAAATGCTGTGAATTACCCTGTGCTTTGGAATTGGATTTGATTTTTAAAAGACCTTTCTACAAAGGCATAGTAACAATATATTAGAACCCTAGTGTTATTTAGCAGTAATTTTTATCAATCCTGGAGTCTAAAGAACTGATTGTCAGTGTTGAATGTAATCAGGTAGAATGAGCATATAAGAAATCTTCACAAGCAACAAAACAAACCAGCTCAATGTTTTTTCCTTGCAAGGCCATGGCCTTTTCATCATATTGACCACGTAGATATAGCAGGGCTTGCAGTAGTTTCTGCTTTGCCTTTGTGATTATCACTAAGCAACTGGCCCCTAACTGTTTGTGTGCTCAGATCTGGTTTAGAGAGATTTGCCTAGTTTTGAACTTTTTCTCTTTTAGAAACTGCATCAGGAATTAATGGCCTAAAAGAAAAGTGCCTTGGATGAGTGACATTTCTTTGTTGAAGAATTAGAAATCACATTATCTTCTCTAGCCGTCTATGGAGAGAACATGAAAAGTGTCTCAGCCACCCCCACAGCATCCTACTGCTGTTGAAATTTTGCAGGTTTGGAGAAGGTGAATTTTGGAGGTGCCTACAAACAATATAGCAAATGTATGTGCTTGCACATAAATGTCCTAGTTCAGCAGTTGCGTAAATCAGATGCTGTCAGTGCAGTTCAGATGGTTTGCTACACTGCAGCACAAGACACGAGATACTTCTATGCAGAAATCCAATTTATATAACCTGTTTCCCCCTGAGGATTAAATCTACTGAAAAAAATTTCTTTCTGTACTGCTTCTTTTAGGTCATTTCCTGGGAGGGGGAGCTCTGTATAATCACAGAGTTTGAACTGCACTGGTGCATAAAATCATAGAATCTTAAAATGTTAAGGGCTTGGAATGGACCTTAAAGGCCATCTAGTCCCAGTGCCGCTGCCATAGCCAAAAAACCTTTCTGTCCCACTCCAACATGTGTGTTGGACACAGCGGGACATCACACATTAGCTATAGGAGAAATAATTCTTAAATGTATGTCTAGATTTTCTTTCTAAGCACTGGGCATAAAAATGAGTGCAACAAGAAGTGTGTATCCTACACTAGCTCTATTCCATGTTCACTGAATCTGCTTAAAAAGACTGGGAGCTTTTTCCAGAGATGCTAAGCTCTTATATACTGCATCACAAAATTTTCAGGGTATCAGCTGAGTAAAGCCTTTTGTTAGCCTCTATTTAGTATCAACAAAGAGATATAAAAGAAAAGGATGTCATGGAGATTTTCCTAGGGCAGGCTTCATCCCTTTTTATTCCACCATGAAATGAAGAGACATCCCTGAAGGTACTACACATTTATGATACAGGAAGCACAGAGATGCTTTGTAGTAAAGCAGCAGGATTCAAAAAATTATGTGCAACCCCATCATTATGAAATGGCATACATGTCTTGTTTGTAAAATGGCTGTTGCTGACACGAGTTACGTGGTGAAGCTGACCACCTTCAGTGTCAAATATCTTCAGGGAATAAAGGAAAATCAAGTGACTCTCAGCTCCTTGTTTTTTTTTGGTTTTTTTTT
>VWZN01019299.1:190142-236859 GCA_013396955.1 Regulus satrapa | reverse complement strand
TTTTTTTTTTTTTTGGTAGTTTAATCCACTTCTAAATGTCATGGAAATGTAGGTTGCTGTGTAGCAAAAATCTCTTGAATTTTTAAGTCAAGTTTTAATTCCATAAATGATAATGTTCTTCAGTTCATCCTTGTACCAGACTTCATTAATAAGTAGCAGGAAATTATCTGAGAAACTTCATTGCTTGATACAAATGATTGCAGCAAGTTAATTGCTGGTTCAAAATTCCCCCCCTTATGATTAAAGTTTCAGGGAGCCTCATGACATGGTTATGGGACACTGCTTTTCTTTGACATTAGTTGTCTTTCATTAAAGACTAGTTTTACAGCTCTTGGTATTGGGTATTTCATTTGAAAAAAACTCTTTTTTTTTTTTTTTTCCCCAAGCAGATAAGAGCCATTCTTCTCTCTCCGGTGAGACTGAATTGAAGGGGGACATACCGTCTCGTGAAGATGGTATGAAAAATCCCATTTCTGGAGGACAGGAGTAATAGGAAATGCCATTCCCACATTCCACAGACACACAAGGGAGAGCATGCTTTGGCCCCAGACAATCAAACCTTTAATTGTAAAGCTAATGTTGATTTATTACAGACTACAGTGTGATTTTTTTTTCGCTTGGCACTCACTCAGAACAGCCAGGTCTCTCCCTTTTCCCTTGTGCCATTCCCCATGAATGGCTTACGCCCGTGGACTGAGGTAGCTGCGCTCATGCCTGGAGTCGCAAAACTTCCCCTTACAGCAGCACAGCAAGCTACCATTTATTTTTAATTGCTCCCCACCGTGTAGGCCAATTAAGGATGAAGCCAGCAGGGCAAGGATCACTGGCAAAGCCTTTGAAGGGAGCAGACCCAGCATTTGCTTCGCCGGAAGGCTGCCATTCACACATTTGTGCAAGAATGCAAACAATTGGGCTCACTCAGTGGGATCAAGTGCTATCTAGTTCAGTCTGAACCACTTTCTAGTGCAGATGGCAGTGAGAGTGGCAGCACCACTGAATATTATCCTCGGGGTTAGAAACTTTCCAAATGAGATTTCCATTCGTGACCCTCCCCGTTTCAGCAGGAAACACCTGCTAAAGCAGCTTTAGGAAATGCCTCTCATTAGCAGCTGCTGTTTGAGCTCAGGTTTTCCAAGCCATCCAAGTTCAGCAGGCTTAAGAACTGGATCTTTTGATAATATGAAAGGGAAACTATTAGAGGATAGTGGGTACAGCCAACATTTTGGGCTCATGTTTTCTACCACCTTAGTTATTCCTTTAAAATCCTTATTTCACGTATTTATTTTTCCTAGCTTTTGAACCTCCTAGAAAAGAGGATTGCTGGGCATTCGATACCACTTGACCATTTCCAGGAAGTCCTGGATGAAGGGTTTACTGGTTAGATTGGAATTAACATCCCAGTATTTTTAATGTTTTGGGGGAAGAATGAGTCTAAGAATTTGGTCATGAGTGTTGTGAGCAATCTGTGCTTTCTCACTTCCGCAGAAGAGACCTAGGATTGATGTCCAGTTTCACAGAGAGCTGGAAAATACCAACCAGCATGCACAAACCCAAAAATCACTGTAGAAAAGTGTAGGAAACTGAGTTTTATTCAGGGAAAAGTTTTCAGGAGGGCTTGTTGTTACTTGCAGTGGGCTTTTACAAGCTGTCAGTTGCGACTCATACATCAGCAAGGTTGTGTCTGCTCAGTGTTAGGGACACAACAAACCCTAGGCTCGGGAGGGGTTCAGCATCCCTTCATGTCTGAGCAACATGCAGGTAAATGTTAGTCAAAATAAGCCCAAATTCTGTCTATGTTCTTCTTCTGTTAATTGCATGAGGAACCTGCTGGTGTCTCCATGAGCTGGTTTCCCAGGGAAGCTTTCCAGTTACCCACTGGTCAGGATGGTGAAAGCACTGGGTGCAGCCAATGCTTCTGACTAATAACAATGACCTGCCCTGCTGGTTGTCTGTACATCTCAGTGATGCCAACTCCAGTTTTCAACCTTTAGAAAAAAAATAATTTATAAATACCTCCATGTTTACCAGTGGAGGAGAAAACCCTGTATGAAAAATCTTAGATTATGAACAACCATCCTTTTAAGAATTACTTAAAATTCTGGCCAAAGCTTATATATATGCATAGGGGTCTTTTCTAGATGTAGATAGCTTTCAAAGTGCTCGTTAAACCTCTTACCTGGGCGATGTTTAGTCACCTGTCTGGAGGAGGCCTGTATGACTGAAAGGGCTGATGTCAGGTTTTAAATGCTATTCTTTATGCAACAGCAATGGAAAATGATGCAGCTGAACTGATGCTGCAGTTCCATGATGAGTAGGCAGGTTTCATTTCACGTGTACGCTCTGCAGCCTGGTTTTGCATGTCATAGGAAACAGCCACTGCCTGGTTTGTCTGTGTATTGGATTTCCCCACAGAAACTCCTGCAAAGCATCTATGAGGCAGAAGGCCAGTGTGGCTTGTGTTACTCCCAGCTGCTTCTCACTTCCCCGGGCCCCTGCAGCACATCTCCCTCCTCCCTTCCCGGAGCTGCTCCTACTGCCAGCACAGCCACTGCAGCCCAGCCAGCAGAAAAGAGGAGGAATTTCCTGACACACACCGAGCCCCAGGAGCATCGCCTCTCCGGGCTGCTGGGCTCTCACTGACATGGCATTGATGCTGAAGATGAGAGGACTGGCATGTCTCTAGGGCTGGAAAAGAAATGGAGCTTCTGTGATTACTTCTGTTCTGATCCTAGTTTCTCTCTCCCTGTGTGACTGCTTTTTAAGATTTCCCTACATGTAGACTTCTGGGGATACTGCAGCTTTCAGTGCCACATGAAGTCATTGTGAGGATCACTTACTGATGGCTGTTAAAGCAAGCCAGCTGTTAACATTGCTATTTTCCTTTTTGTTGTTACATTAAATGTATTTCAGCAGTAATGTAAGATTTAAATTAAATTTCATGTTTCATGGCACCAAGAAAGCATTGTTGTTTCACAAATTGTTCACATATCTGATGGGTGTAGCTTCATCAGAAATTTAAAAAAGCTAATAATTATGTACAAATATGTATAACATTATTGCTTCATTTATGTGTTGGGGTTTTTGTTGCTGTTTTGGTTTTTGTTTTTCGTTTGTTTGTTTGTTTTTCCTTTAGCTACTTATAACATTATGTTATAAGGATGGGAATTTTCAAACATTCTTTTCTGGAAAGAAATTCAGCTTTCAGCTTCTTAAAGTGGTATAAATAATAAGTGAAAGAAGATGTATTTATGCTTTGCTGATAATGGAGTAATATGGTGCCTCTGTACATTTAATCTGGTGTTCGGTGATTGTACAGCACAGTGATCTAACAGTCTTCAGATTTCAGAGCCTGGATTCAGCAGTACATGTAAAATTGTTTTCAGCGTGGTAGAGGATTGTTGTGAGGGAAGAGACAAAGCTGTCCAGTGTTAGACGAGGGTTTATCACACCTATTGCTAGTAGTGTATGTTTTGTAAGTTAGGATATGACTGAATGTCTATTTATATGGCTGTTATAGAAATATATGTGTGTGTGTGTGTGTGTTGGGAATGTGATTTTTCAAAAGCCAGCTGGATATGCATTCCTGTATGTAGTTAATCACTTCATTATGATGCTTGTATCATGAAAGCTCAATAATTTTGTTACAGCCCCCCCCCCCCAATATTACGATAGTTTGTCTTATTTTCTCCACGATTGATAAGTTCTGTGTTACATCAATACATCAAAACCAAGTTCATATACTAAAATAGGAACCTGTCATTTCAGAGGAAAAAAACCCCTGTTTGATAAAAGTAAACTGCTAACTTATATTCATGAGCACCTATCAGCTTTTAATAAAATAGCATCCAGTTCTCACCAAATGCCATATCCTGCCTTGTGTTGACAATGCTATCTCAGCCTGGGGATTCGACTTGTTATATTTGCTTCCCATGTTTCTGTAGTCAGAAAGTCTTTGAAAGAAAACTTTTGTTCTGATTTCTTACTGAGATGAAAATCACATTTCTGCCGACAGGGAGTGGCTGGGTCTGCAGGTGCTGCTGTAGTTTTGGGTATTTTTTTGTGCCTGTGGTCTGGAAAGTGCTCTCTTGCATCTCCACAGCTTTAATATGTGTTAGGGCAGCTGAGATGGGAAGACAGCGAGGCAGCCTACCGTGACTGTCCATGCTGCTAAAACAGAGTGTAGGAAACATAGCAGGTGTTGGAGGCTTTAGGTATCACACCCATTGCAACCGAGTCCTGGCATGCTGGGGAGGGAAGAAGGCCATGGCACTACAGGCAGGGATGAGGAGAGAGGGGAGATGGGGAGAGGGGATGGCCAAGCCGCAGGAAAGCAAGTACAGATGGAAAGAACAATCACACTTTGGAAACAGGAGATGGGAAGAAAAGCTGGCTTTGGCTGTAACTGTGAGCGAGACCCTCCCAGGACCTGGGTTCACTATTTACTTTGGCTTGGGCTCCCTGTGTCACAGTGGGTGAAACAAGTGCAGTGTTTCTGTCTTTCAGTTGCCCATGTGCACCCAAGGAGTTCCTTAAGGCTTAAGATGATCATAATGTAGAAAAACGTCTGGTCAGCAAGCTCCAAACGCCTTAGTAGTGTTCTTTGTTTGAAGGAATTTCCTTGCTGGGGTTCAAGCTTCTACGGCTTTTCCCAGGAGCTGTCTGGTGCTTTCAAAAGACAGGTTTGTCCTATCTGGTTACAAATATTTGCCTTTCAGTTTCCATCTGATTTCAGTAGACGGGCAACACCCACTATTCAAGAAATGTGTGCTTTCTCTTGCTAGGGGGATTGCTTTTCTTTCCCCTGTTGACACCAATCACAGGATCAAACATGTTCCTGAACCCTTGCTTGGGTCACGGAGCTGTAAAACCAGCACTGCAAAGGAGCTAGCAGGAACCTAAGCCTGTGCTGGCTCAAATAAACCAGAGACACTCTCCAAACTCCCTTTTGCATGCACAGTGAGGGGAGAGAGCACAGAACTGGAATTACTGCATGTCAGCAAGTATCTGGAGTAGAACAAATGAGGATGTGTGTTTCGAAGAGGAACTGGATATCTAAATCTCAATTTTGTTTGAGATTTATTGATCTTTCATGGTCATACTGAGAAGCAGTTGTACAGGGGATGGTCAGTGGTATGCCGCAAGAACAGTCCAATAAGACTTTTTAAAATCTGCTTATTTCAAGATCCCACTTTTATCACATAAACACTAAAATTAGAAATGCCTGCTCAAAATTCATTACGCCCAAAACGTTAGCAAAAATTACTTTTGCTAACAGTGGTGCATTTAATTCTCCTAGTACAGCCCAGCATCTATCTTACTAGCCCAAATTTGCATTTGATGTAACTGCATGCCATGGATTTTGTCACCAATTATCATTCTTTTCAAGGGAGGATGTTTGTGATTTGGGCTGAAATATGCTAATTACTGAAAACCACCGACACGTGAAGAACTCAGTATTTCAGCCTACTCGCGATACCAGCGAGAGCGGTGAATGTGAAATACCACCTGTCAAGCGCTCGCAGCAGATACGGCGCACATTCTGCAGTGTCCTGCGGAGTAAGAGACGTGGGAAATAAAACTGCTGGAGGGGGGCGATGCTGCTGCTTTCCTCGACGATCTGTGCACGGAGCAGCCCGGCAGCGTGGCATGTCAGGAATTCCTCCGCTGAGTGGGAAAGGCAGCATCGCAGCGAGCTGCTGAGCTCGGCAATGCTTCCCCTTCCAAAGGGGGAAAAGTTTGCATGGGGATATTTTTTTTTTGTTTGTTTCTTTAAAAACCCCTGCTTGCAAACCAGCGACTTACACACGAGAATAACGCCGAGGATTATTTTGAAAGTGCTTTAAAAAGATTGCAAGAGAAGGGGACTGCTGATTGTTCAGAGCCACGCAAAGCTGTTGCTGCCTATTCATTTCATTCATCCTAAATACCCAGTCGCAGTTTAATTCCTAGATGTACTGTATGCCCTTTCGTGTATAATCAGCCTAATTTGTCTTCAGCTGCAAGCAAGTGAACCAAGATTCATTTAGTTAAAGCAAGCTAAGCAAAAACATTCTTTGCTCACAGATGGGTAAGCCAGCCGATATCTTAAGATAAATGAAGGGAATTTTGTTTTCTTTTCTTAGCTACTGTAAGGACTCCTACGGACGGAAGAATGACAAAACAAATTTTGTCCCTCCATGCTTTTAATTAGTTAAACAGGGAAAGTCTTATAGATCTCATCCTGGAATCTGGAATCCTAATTTGCAATATTGGATGTTGTTTTGACTTCAACTGGCACTTTTAACAAATAGACTTTTCACTAGAGGTTTTCAGAAAGACCGCATGTAATATTAGATGAGAGGTACTTAATTAATGTAGGAAAGCGCCAACAAACTATCAGCCAGCACTGACTTGTCTTGGATTTGAAATAAAAGGTATTTGCTCTGTGCTGCCTGCCTAGCAATTACCATTAAATGTGTGTGGATTTAGGCCAATTCTTAATGAAAAAGGGGCCAGCTCACAATAAATGTCACCCGGGTTGTCTTGGGTTGCCCTGATAGCGTGGTGAATGAATCAAACAAAATGCAAACATTATTCTTGCTGACCCCAGGGCAACCAGTGGGAGGCAGAGATCAGCCATGACCCCCCTTATCCCTGTGCCCTGTCTGAGGGCACAAGGCGAGAGCCAAATCTGCCCATCATGCCCACCACCTCCCACATGAAGAGCAAAAAGATTTGCAGAATTGCTTCAATAGGACATTGTGTTGTCAAAAGAGAGTGTACACAGAGCAAAGTATTGTGAATTGAAACACTTTTAACCCCAGATATCGATTTGCATATTAGCAGGACTTCCTACCAAGAGAACTGTGCAACCATTTTTCAGCCATACCCTTCTTCCTGACTGCATGCAGGTGCAAAGCCGGCAGGGAGGGGAGGAAAATGCACTGGCATACTTTTTGGTAGAGGAGCAAAGTCCAGGACAATTTGGAAGTGTCTTCATCTCAGTGTTGCACCCTCACAGGGTCAGAGAATAAGTGAGCATAAACAGCTCTTTCTGCTCATCTCTGTCTTCCTGGGAGAAATTCTAGAAGATGCAGGAGCAAGGGAGGACATATCCCGTTCTGACCCCTGGAACCAAGGAGCCCCTCTAACTAGGAATGCAGGGGAAAGAGGTTTGCTCTAGAGTCGATGGAGGAGGCTTCACAGTGAAGAGGTTAGTTCAGGAAAAGTGGAGACTGTATCCCCCCAAGACTATAGGGAGAACCCAAAGATTATGAAAAATGCAGAAATCCTGAGAGCCCTGGTTACAGGGCAGGGTGATTGCCTTGGGACCGGTGAGAAACGAGGGAGCTGGATACCCTTTTCTGTCTTCCACTTCCTCTTGTCATGAACAGCCCCCATGAAGGTCCGCATCCCTATTTCTCACTGGTGTTCACCCAACGGGCAGCAGGGAGCAGTTTCATAGCTCCCTGGAGCTTCAACATACAGCAGAGATAAAAAATCTGCTAGCTCCCCAGCCTAAAGTCTTATGTCATCATCATTACCTTTCTTCTCTTCCTTTTAAACAGTTTTCAAATGGCAGCTTAAGGTAAAGATTTTCTTGGCCACTGTCCTCTCCCTGTCTTCACCTGCTCCTGGCCAATCTCTACAATAGGCACTAGAAGAGACACTTTTTGCAGGGGAAAATTTTTCAAATTCCAGCACTGTGCAAAAGGGAGTGCAGCCCTGCCTGGGGCCAGGTCTTTGCATGCCCTGATGCTGGATAGAGCCTCTTCTGCTTTTCAAGCTCCTTCGGGTCTTTCAGCTCCTCCTGGAGCACCTGAAAGCCAAACCATGCCCTGTGTATTGCTCCCCCTGGCAAACATGGGCTCATCCTGAAGCAGGTCAAGGTAATTACTGGGAAAATAAATCGTGTTTAGAGAACTTGTTATTTCTTCAGGTTGTTAGGCAGGTGCAGCAGTTAAATGGGGATTTTCTTCATAATCTTTAGATCAGAAGTATGGGATCCGCTGCAGTTATCTGGGAGGTACGGTTGTATTTTGCACTGGCCACGCCACTCACCGGTGCAATCACGCCTTCAGTCTCACAGCCTCAGTTTTTCTGTGGTAGTGGTGCTTAGGAAGCCTTTCTCTTCTGAGCCAACCTTAGGTGCAACAAAAGAGCAACCTTTAGTACCCACCTGCAGCCCTGGTTGCCTCCCATTAATTCCCTTTGGCCCCCTGCTATTTGGATGAGTTCTTTCTGTTACTACCTCTTTTTTTAGTCTCAAAAAAGCAATCAAATTTGTAATAAATTGAATTACTTTTTCAGTTACCTGGTAATTAAAGGAAGTGGTTAATTTTTCAGCACAGTGGGTTATTCACAGCACTAAAATTAGGTTTTTCTTTTGTTCGACCGGAGACACGTGTGCCGCTAACACAGTTGAGGCACAAACCAGTATTTAGATGAGAGGTGAGAAATGAAAAACGCATTGATTGACCAAAACCTTCCATGTCACTGAACACTTGTGCAGTGATCTAACTAGCGGTGAAACAAATAACTTATCACAGCATTGGAATTACATTCACGTATTGGGAAATTCTCTTTTTTTTTTTTTTTTGTTCACAAAAGGACTTGATCACATGCCATTATTCAGAGACTAGCTGAAATCTCTGCAGGCCTTTGCAGTATAATCTAAAAAGCCCTTTGCTTTTACTATGGTAGACTTTGGCAGCTACAAGAAAATGCAAAATGATGGCTGTGCTTGTATCGATTATCATCCTAATTCTGCTCTCAGTGAAGTCCATCACAAACCTGCCACAGGCTCCCGTGGGAGTGAGTGCAGGCTGTGTATAATTGCAGTTACTTTAATACAAATTTACTTACTTGACACTTGAAATTCTGCATTCTTGCTGCAGTAATGCTGTGAGCAGCATTAAATGAACTGTCTCCCAGAAACAGGCTGACACCGCTCATACTCACCTATGGCCCTGTTTTCCCCAGCTATAGTCCAATTTTCTGCTGGAGGGGTGACAACCCCTTGCCTGGAGCAGGTCCTGTAGCAGTGCAGGGCTTTCTTCTGCTTCCCCTGGTCACCTGTGAGATCCCTGTGATGTACTATGTCTTTGTGATGGATGCCCTGCCCACTGGCAATTGCTCATTTTGATGCTCCGCGTGATGTCTCTGCTTCATGTCTGGTCCTTATCTCCTTATTTATTTTATGACCTCTCTACCCATTCTGATTTTCAGTCACTCCAAATTCTCTTTGTTGCCTACTTCTCCTGTTTGGTTTGCTCAGTTAGTAGCCTGCATCTGGTTTTTGGGTCACAGGGAATGAACAGGCTCTGTTTGAATGCCTCCGTCTTCAGGTGGCATGTATCTATAGTTTTAAAGCTGTTCAGTGCCTTTTATGAGTTCTTTGCATTGTCCAAACGCAGTATGTATAGACATTTAGCTTTGCCAATAGGGCACCTTCAATTATACCTTTAATTCAGTCTGCACAAGAGGGGGGTCACGAGGCTGTGGCTTTTTGCAGAGTCTATTTTAGGTTTGTGGGTTGGGCAGAGTAACAGAAATTGAGCAGTTTCTACCATCTCTTTATGAGGTACAGTGTAAACCTGCACAGCCCTGATGCTGTGTTGCACTTGGGAGGATTCACTTGCTCACAGCTGCTCTCTAAGTGTGTCACTGGAGCAAAGCCTCTTGACAATAACCCATGAATTGCTTGCTTCTGCTATGTGCCAGCACAAGGTCAGGACCTGGCTTTAACCTTGTATTAGATCTTAGGTGCCTTCATGTACCCACTTTTTTGCACACAAGAATCAGCAACTTAAAAACTGGCTGTTCTTTCTGCCTGCAGTTCACCAGCTGCCTGTCAGTGCAATACCCAGGTTCTACAGAGAGCTGCTGAGGGATGAGGCAGAGCAGTGTATCACAGCCTACTTGGTTTGCCTTTCAATGACATCTCTCTGCCTTAAAAGATCTGAAATATCTCAAAGCATCATTTGCCAATGTTAATATGGTGAGTGCTGGGTACCCAGGGGGTACAGGCATCCAGTTAAGCCTTTAGAAAATATCTGTCCCAAAGCTGGAGAAGTCTGAGTCAATAGTGTTCCCTATTGAACTTATGACCTGTTGGAAAGAAATAAGTACTTTAAAGATCTCCAGCTTGTCCTGATTTCAGCAGAGATAATTTTCTTCCTAGTAGCTGGTACAGTGCTGTGTTGTGAACTCAGTATGAGTATAAAGTTGATAACACGCTGATTTTTTTGGTTGTTGCTGAGCAGTGCTTACACCAGCACTGTCAAGGACTTTTCAGTTTTCCATTCTCTGCCAGTGAGGAAGTGCACGAGAAGCTGGGAAGGAGCATGGCCCAGACTGTTGCTCAGGAATGGCCAAAGGGATATTCCATACCACAAAACATAATTCCCAATATATAAACTGCGGGGAAGGTGGCCAGGAGGTACCAATCTCTGCTCAGTGAGGGGCTGGACATTAGTCAGTGGGTGGTGAACAATTGCAGTGTATCAAACATCACTCGTTTTACTTGGGATTTATTTTTCTTGGGGTTGTTTTTCTGCTTTCATTAAATAGTAACAATAATAATAGCAAACAACAGCACAATCAACACCACCATTAGTATTAGTATTAGTATTAGTATTAATATTAGTATTAGTATTAGTATTAGTATTAGTATTAGTATTAGTATTAGTATTAGTCTTATATTTTACTTTGTTTCAATTCTTATTAATTTTAATTATTCCTATCTCAACGTATGAGTTTTTTGCTTTTTTCCAATTCTCCTCCCCATCCCACTGGGACTGAGGATGTGAGTGAGGGGCTGGGTGGTGCTTGGTTGCCATCTGGGGTTAAACTATGACACAACTAAGTATCAGCAAGTTATGTCTACCCCTAAGATGCAAAATCTTAGGGACTCCACGACTACTTTGCAGGAGGACTGTGCAAGCACAGCTGGTTAGTGTTCAAAACTGTGATCTTGTGATCTAGTTCCCTGGGTGAAGTCCATACTCCACAGACTTGGTAGATGTAACTAAAGATGAGAACGGTTCATGCAGCTGATCTTTTCATCCTGAGAAAGGCTTGGGAGGAGTTTAGAAATTGTATTTGCACGGAGTGCTTGCTTCACCGCATCTCTTCCAGCCTGGGAGCAAAGGCCACTGGCTAGGCTGAAGGCAGCTATGTAGCTATGTATTAGGGGATGTGGTAAAATCCAGTTTAAACAGAGAGAATACAGTGCATAATTTACATCAGACCATTTTCATATCACAGTGTCACAGAATGGGTAAGGTTTGAAGGAACTACTGGAGGTCACCAAGTCCAGCTTCCCTGCTCAAGCACAGCTCATCAAGCTCAACTTGTCCTATGATCTAGGCTCAATTATCTTGCAAAACAGAGCTTCCAACTTTTCAGGTTTAGAGGCAGAGCCCCATGAAGACCCTGAGCACAGCTGGTTTGCACCCTGGACTGCTGTGACTTACACCAACACACACTGACAAGCGCTCCATGGTAGCAAATCAAAACTAAGTTAGAGGTGTCTTTTCCTTCCTATCCCCATATTTCCCCCTTGAGGTGATCAAATGCACAAATATTCATTTGACAAAACCCTTCTTAAATCTGACAGGGGAGGAGAGAGTTTGAGCCTTACTGGGGCAAGTTGCAGGCAGCTTCTGGCCTGTAGCTGAGCTCTGGAGATGCAGGAGGGTAATGGCAATGTGCTGCAGGGCTCTGGACAACCAGGAAAATAAGAGGGATGTGGACATGTATGTATGAAACTCGGTGCCTCCATAATCAGACTGGGGAGAATTTAATGTGTGGCTGAGAAGCTGTGCTGAATCCATCCATGCTTACATCTGTTGCAAATGAGTGATTTTATGAAGCCCTTGGTGAAATATAAGCCATGACAGGTTTGGTTTTTTCCCCCACTCATCATGAAATAAGATTAAGGGAGTAGCAGAAGACATCAGATGAACTAGGGAAGGGATTCCATCAGGGATTCCCCATCAGGGAAAGGCCTGTCCAATGGCTGCCAGCACTAAGGAAGGAGGTGAAGGCCCAGGGTCCCATGGGCTTGTATGAGCCCTGGTCTCTGGTTCCTAGATGTCTACAAGCTCACTGAACACTGTAGAAACTAAGGGTGCTTCTCTGGTGGTTCAAAAGGCGGCATACTTTATTGCACTTCAAAGTGGCCTACAGAACACATTTTACCTGAAGGTTGCACATAGACAAGAAATTTAATTTGAGAGAAAAAACTTCCCATTTCAAGTTTTCCACCCTTCCCAAAGCAGCATGCTTGAGGACCAGCATCCCAGCCCTCTCTTCCCCAAAGCTCAGGCACTGACTCACCTGCAGAGGCTGAGGCTGAAGGTGATCAACAGCTGATTATCTGTTGAGGCTGAAGAAATTTTTTCTGGTCAAAACTTTCGGTTTTTGTTTCAGCTGACAAACAGGAATTATTGGAAGCTCATTTGCATTGCAAGTGTGCATTAAAATGCATGAGGCGTGTAAGGCTGGGGCTGGTAGAAGAAAAATGTGTGCAATTTGTGGAAACCGTGGATTGTTATGACTCCTGAATTGGCATATTTATATGCTTCATTGTTCTTAGATTTGGGATTTTTGGTTTGTCAAATCCAGTGTGTGTGTGTGTGACATACATACCATGACAGACTTTTTGTTGTTTTTCTTTCTGGAAGCCCTTTGAGTACAACCAAGGCCATGGCATAGCCATCACTACTGGGCAGTGGGCTAGATGACCCAGGAGAGATTCTGTCCAGCTCAAATAATTCTTTTTCAGCAATACAGTTGCCAACCTATGATGTTTCTTGAGAATTCATCATACTACAAATCACAGTTGGGGAACGAATACAAATCCTGTGTGATGTCTCCAACTGAGACAGTATTTTTAATCTTCCTTTCTCGGTTGTCTAAAGGCAGTAAAATTGAAGGCAAGATTAAGACTTGCTATGCACAGGATCAAAAAATGTTTTTTTGAGGCATAACATTTAGAGGTGCTTTTTGATTTGGGGAAAGGTACCATTTGAGGTGGTTTGGAAAGGTAATATATGCAGACACGTACTGATAAATGACAGGCTCATTTATCTTAGTCCTCTTTTGCCGAACACTTGGAGAAGCTTTATAGATCCTGAAAAAACTTCAGATTCTTGCAGGTAGAAAAATCACTGATGCAAAGAGAACAGGTTTTAAATTCTTAACCACTTTTCATATGTTGCTTTATGGGACTAAGAAGTAATATAATGCCATAGCATGTAAAATATTATGTCACTAATTATATAAATTGTATTTCTTCTGGTCTCCAAAATACACAAGTAAAATTTATGAGACTGTATCACAAGTTGGATATTGCCACATAAACATGATAGATACTGCTTTTTCATTAGATGCATTCAGCATGCCTCTCAGAGAACAGATTTATTGGATAATGTCTTTTTCATCCCCAGAATGGTGCAGGGCAGCCTCACCATTACCTCCAGGAGCTCTGCAGACCTCTGCTGTACCTGCTGCAAGCTCCTGGTGCCTGTCATGCCTCAAACCACGGGGCTGTGAGGTGGGTTGCAGCACACATCTCTAGTGCCCGACAGAGAATGAGCTTATTGGCAGTATGAGCAAAGCATCAGCAGAAAAGGAAAAAGAAATTTAATACCTTGTAGTTTTTATCGTACAGGCAGCAGGACAAGCTGCCAAAGAAAAGAATGATTGACCGCTGCTGGTGCTGTCTAATGCTGGACTTGGATTTCAGGAGCTGGGAATATGGCAGGTGTGTGGGAACTGTGAATGGATGAGGAGAAGAAGGAGCCAGAGAGGTTCCTTTTGTTCAGAGCTGCTTGTGAGGGAGGGGCTATAAAGCTAGCATTCTCTTGTGTAACAGAGGTGGTGACAGAAACACCCCAGGTCTTATGAGGGATAATAAAAAGGGAAGTTGTATAGCTTCAGGCAAGAACAAGTTATCCCTTAGAAACACAGGGAAAAATACAGTATATTTTAATGTCTGTGTGGCACTTTTAAGCTAGAAATTGTTATGAACGCTAAATATTATGTTCTCTAATGTGCAAAACGGTGACTAATACTATTACATTCTGTCATACAAGAGCCCCTGGGATGCAAATTCAAAGAGACACAATAAATAACTGTTAAAAAAAAAAAAAAAAAAAAAAAAAAAAAAAAAAAAAAAAAAAAAGAAAAAAAGAAAAAAGAAAAAAAGGAGAACAGAACCCCATTTCTCATTTCAGTGGGAAAGTGCTGATTGACACCAGACTCATGGAGACATTTCTCCTCCCTGCTTGGGCTACAGAGCCCACACCCTGTTCAGGGAGAAGGGGGTAGCAAGAAAATGGGTCTGGCTGGCCACTGCCTGCCAGAGCAGCTGTTGATGGGCACTGCCTGACTGCAGGTACCCCCTGTGTGTGTAGAATGCGTGGTTATGGACCAGAGTCTTCCCCTCATCTATTTCAAACCAGTGAACATAAGCAGCAATGCTGCCCAAGCCTAACACTTCAGAGCTGGTAAAGTAAAGCTCTTGGTGGGTTTTTGAAAGCTCAACAGCAGCTTTTCCTACAATAGCTCTGTTTGAAAACTGCTGCCTGGGGAAAGGAGCATCTCACTGCCACCCATTCCCCTGACTCCTGCTGGACACTGCCAGTGCTCTGCAGTGAGGGATGCAGCCTTCCTTCCTCCTACACTGTTGAGAATCCTCTGCATTCTTTTTTTTTTTTCTTGCAGAGTTTTTACATCATTTGTATGTGCTGTTGTCAAATGAAATTGCTGTGGCCTGGGGGAAGAGTGGCTGGAAAGTAGCCCAGTGGAAAAGTACCTGGGGGGGCTGGTTGACAGCCAGCTGAACATGAGCCAGCAGTGTGCCCAGGTGGCCAAGAACACCAATGGCATCCTGGCCTGTAAAAGAAATTGTATGGCCAGCAGGACCAGGGCAGTGATTGTCCTTCTGTACTCGGCAGGGCTGAGGCCACACCTCATATTCTGTGTCCAGTTCTGAGCCCCTCATGACAAGAAAGACATTGAGGGGCTGGAGTTAATCCAGAGAAGGGCAACAGAGCTGGTGAAGGGTCTGGAGCATGAGTCCTGTGAGGAGTAGCTGAGGGAGATGAGGTTCTTTAGCCTGGACAAGAGGAGGCTGAGGGGAGACCTTATTGCTCCCTAGAATTACATGAGAGGAGAGTGTAGCCAGGTGGAGGTGTCCTCAAGCTGTGCTAGGGAGGCTTAGATTGGACAACAGAAAAAAAATCTTTATTGAAAAAGTGATTAAAGATTGGAATGGGCTGTCCAGAGAAGTGGTAGAAGTGTTACTTCCCTAGAAGTGTTAAAGGAACAGCTGGGTGTGGCACTTTGGTGCTGTGTTTGAGTGGACACAGTGGTGTTCCACCAAAGGTTGGAGCTTTTTTCCAACCTTAATGACTCTATGGTTCTATGCCTGGTTTGTAATCAGTTTTGGAGGGGAATCAGGATTGTGTGTGACCACAGATCGTTTGCTGCGTTGAGATGACCACCTTGGTCACCAGGCAGGGGGGAATGGTGTTGAATGCCATTTGTCCCTGCTGTAGCAAGCTTTTGCCATACTAGCCCTCACTTATCCTTGTAGCCAAACTGGTGAGATGTGGTTAGGGGGTCATTTCTGGGGCTGTTACAGTTCAGTGTTCCTACAGGTGAGCTGGGTAAGGGGACAGAGCACACCCGTGACAAGTTCCTGATGGCCCTCTGGCAGGTGTCAATTCTTACAGGCAGGGGTGGTCCTGACTCAGTGCCCCATGCCGTTGGTGACAGCCTGGTCAAAGCCCCAGACAGGTCACAGCCGTGGATGTCCTGCAGGTCCTGCTGGCTCTGCAGAGGGGCAGGGTGCTGGAGGCAACGTTCAGTGGGAAAGCCCAACCCAGAGAGAGAGAGTAAAAGAGTAATGGGATTGCTTTCCTAAGCCCAGATATAATAAGCAGAGCTTGATGAAATGTGCTGGGTGAGTGCATTTTGCATGCGGCTGTTTCTACGGGAGTAATTTTTTTTCATTTTGCTTTTAATTAGCCAGGCTCAAATTAGCAGCATCGACTGTTGATATTCCTCCTTGAACAGCCAGAACACTTCCAATCAGGAGACTTATTAATATGCAGAAAAGTTATTTGTTTTGATTTGAGTCTGGAAGGGGTGTCCCCCCCCTACCCCCCCGGCCAAGTTTCCATCTCAGTATCTTTTGTTCTAACTGAAGGTGAAATTGCTGTGGCCACATAGAACTTGGGTTATCTGGGGAAAGAGGAAAGTCTTGATGGAGAGTTTGTGACTCCTATGTGGGTTGGTATTTGTTCTGCTGTATTTTACTATGCTGAAACAACACCCTGCCCTGGGATAGCAGGAGACTTACCCAGGCTGCTGTGCTTCCTTACAGGGTAATTAAAATGAACACCATACAAATATTTTTTGCTTCCTAAAGTACTCAGCTATCTCTTCCTCTCCCAGCCTACAGTTTTGGATGGGAGGGAGGTGTAATTTTTTTCACTCCATAGCTCCTGAATCACTTCACCAGTGTGTTTGCATCTCTGTATTTACACTGCAGATGACTGATGCTGATCTGCACAGAAAAAGATAACCCAGCAAGCCTCACACATGCTGGACAGCTTCATTGGGTCTTGTTAAGAATGTCGGGTCCAAGCACCATTTCTTTGCTGTGAGTTTTTTGGGCTGATGTGGCAGCAAACTTACTTTGTTTATTTCTTTAATCTGGAAGTCTTTGGAGAGGTGTAGGCATCAAGAGTTAAAACTGGGCCAAAACACTGAAGCAGGTGACTGAGAAGCAGTTTTAGGCTGTAGAGCATCATAGGTCTCCTCCCCACCTTGCAGTGGTGGGACTTGGTCAGCCTCTCTGTAGGCTCTGTCCTGTCTGTAGCACATTATTTAAAGACCACAAGTCTTTATAAATCCATTTCTGTGAGACACCCAGATGGGGATGGTCTGGGCTTTTTATTATTATTTGTGCAAGTGTTTTAAAAACCCTGCTGTGGGTCATAACCCTGCTGTGTTGTATGTGATGTATGTACAGAGAAAGCTGGGGAAATGCTGAATAGAAATCTGAAAGGGGACAAATTTCTTGGCCTTCTAAGCTCCCTTGGCACAGCAGGAGTGTCAGAAGGAGAGACCCATGCCTGCCCACCCTGCTCCCTTGTGTAGGCAACTCAGAGCACCCAGACCCTTGCCACTGCACTGCAAAGCAAGGTCAGCATGGGCAGAAGTTTTGCTCTCAGCCTTAATGCTTATTTTTGTAAGAAAAATGTCATTTTAAAACGGTTTGGATTTTTATTTCCCTCTCTAAGGAAATCCCAGAGTCTGCCACTGTTAATCTTGGTTATATTCAATAACAGTATGTCTGACTTTATCTATCAAACTGTTTCCAAATATGGATTTTTCCTTCTATAAACATATGGGGGGAAAGTACTTTTTTTCCCTTTTTTATTTTTTCTCTTGATCAAATGTAACTATGAGGCTTAGTGGACACCAGTCACGTGCTTAAATTCAGAGACTCAATTCTTCAGATGCAGAGTCAGATTTGTCTTGGGTTTGAACCAAACAGATTGTGAAAAACAGTGATTTACACCATGCAAATCATCCGGTCTGGCACTATTTTCCTTAGGCTGGCTGTGTAATGACAAGTGTTGAGTAACAGAATGTTACCTGATGTTCACACCACCTCCCCAACCAGGTACACCTCCCAGCTGGAGATGTGGGGATGTGAACTCGAGGAGAGAAAAGAGGCTACCTCATCATAGAGTCAGAAGAGGACCTCAGTGCAGGGTGAAGTCCCCATGCTCCCTTTCAGCTGGGGACCTGCCTGTGAGGCCACGAGCAAGCCACTGAAATGGGGCTTTGAGTAACCTGGCAACAGAACTGGTGGGTGTGACCGATGGACTGATGGATAGAAGGACAGAGGCTGTGGGTCCAGCGAGTAGGAAGTGTGCCAGGGTGCTACAGCCCTGGCTCCTGTCTCATGGACCCAGGGAACATTTAATATTCAAAAAGCCTGTGAAGAAAGGGACTTGGACTGCCAAACTGTTGCCTTCAAAAAGAAGAGTTTGTGATTGAGAGGCTCAACAGCAATGCCTTTAGGTGACACTTGCTTTGGAGGATTGGAAGGACACACTTTCAATGCATTTTCAGTGTGCCTTTCCTCAACTGCAATTCCTCCTGACTCCAGGGAATTGGAGCCCTGTGTGTCCCTGGAAATTAAAACAAAAGCTGGCTTCAGTGGTATTTCCTAAAATGTGTTTTCATCTCATTGAATCTGTCCTAAGAGCAGCCCCAAAGCATCCAAGATTTCATTTTCATCTAATAGTGATCAAAAACAACATCAGCAAAGAATAAATAGACAAAGCCATGCCGTGGGGATATTAATTCACATGACAAGGCAGAGCAGTTTGCTTTATTAAAAAAGAAAGCTCATGTGAGGGTTTTCTTGGTCACTGAGTATTTCAGTCACTATAAACATCTGTATTTTGCAATCTGGTATTTTTTGGGATCTTGCCTTGGAAAGAATAAATCTTCAGCTTTTTGTGAATGAAGCTGCAGCCCTGCTGAAGGTGCCTAAATTTGTGATCTGCCTGGGACACATGCAGGCAAGGACAGGGACAGAGGGGGAAGCTCAGCTTCATCATGATGGAGACATCAGTGTTAATGGTAGTTGGCCATTGGGAATCCGCTTGCTCATCCTGGCAGGGACAGGGGGACTTTTTGGTGAATGTCTCCCTTTTCTCCAGCACAAATTTAACTCCTTTGTTCATAAAGGGAAAAAACCAACTCCAACCAGGTGGGTTGTCTTTCACATGGGTTAAAACAAGCCAGTTCCACCCAAAGCTGCCCAGGACTGAGCCACTGTGGCTGTCCCGGCCCTGGGGCACGCACCACCTCCCACGCAGGCAGCTGGCTGCATGCTCGCTGCTGCACTGCTGTGGGCAGAGAGGATTTCTGCTTTTCTTTTTCCTGACAGCAGACACATCTCCCCCATGACAGGATGAGTGATGCTGTTCCCTCTGCATGTGCAATTGGGAGCAGTCACCAGCTCTGCTTCCCTTACCTTGTCATTAAGCAGCAGAGACATTGCCATTTTGAATTCAAGGCTCGAAGCCAGTATGATTTTAATTTGAGTGATAAAACTAGAAGGGCTCTTACAGCAACACAGCTTCCAAAAGGCGATTCAATACTTTTGGGTTTAGGCTAGCAGAAAGTGGGAAGTGATCAAAACCCATTCCTGGAGGAAAAGAGCTGCTGCTTCTCACCAGAGACTTATCACACACTGCAGCTGACATGGGAGATGCTGTCATTGTGTGACAGGTCTCTCTGGAGGTCCCCACAGTCAAACGAGAAGAAGTTTATTTGGAACAGTAAAATAGTAAACTAGATGTGTTGAAATCCAGCAAAGGGAGAGGTTGTGGAGTGCAGGAGTCCTTTCCCTGGTAACACCCTGTGGATGTGCAGCGGCTCCCCAGGCATTTGGGGATTTTTTCTTTCTCTCCAAGAGCCTTCTGCAAGATATCTTCAGAGCTGGGGTATGTGCTGACCCACACGGCTGTTACTATGGAAACCATTATTCTAACAAAAGTAAAAAATAGTCATGTAAACCCCCTAAAAAAGCCTTTTGCCATTTATCAAGGAAAAGGACTGTCAGGCGTACGGGGATAGCAGCACCTTTTCCAGAAGACTGTCCTGCTCCATATCATCTGAGGGTGGCGGGCACCTATGAAAACCAGCATGAAAAGCTCTGCCTCCTCAGACCTCCACCACACCTCGCATCTGCCGCGGTGACATTCAGCCGGAGCTTTGGAAAGGAAACACCACTTGCAGAGTTTGCAGCTGTTTCAGATGCACAGGGAAAAGCTGCTGGCTTTCTCCAAGAGCCCAGGGACACATGCTACCATACCTACACATCCCCCGTGGCAAAGAGACCAGGGCAGAAAGAGTTCAGGGCATGACAACCCTATGCAAAGGAAGGAATTAAGGTTTAGTCAGCTTAATAACCACTTCACTAAAGGCATATGGCAGGCAATGTGCTGGGATGTTGAGTTTTTGACATATGCCAGAATTCTCTAAAATTGAGCTTTTTTATCCAAAACTGCCAACATTTTTGGCTGAATTGTGGAGATGCCATACACTCAAAGTACTAATATAGACCTCAGACATCTTCCCTTCCCTTCATCTTTGGCTTTTTTTGTGCTATTCCAGACCTGGAATGAACTAGACCATCCCAAGCTTTTGCCCCAGACTTTTCAGACAGAGCAGCAGCAGGGACAAAGCTGCAGCAGTACAAGGGTGGCCACCTGGTGCCAGCTGCCCCTCCTGACACCCAGACCATGTTTCTGTGAGGAGTTTTCCTGGCATGAAGTGGGTATCAGAGTGCAGCTGGCTGGATTGCTTTGCACATCATCTTTTTCAAAATGGTCTTTGACAGCAAGAGCTGTGTGCATTAAGCTTGTATGTGTGGGCAGCTCTTTCCTGCTAATGCACAGTTGGAGAACTAGGTCCAATCAAATGCAACGTTAAAAACTCATTTATTGAGGCACAGATAGTTTAGTCTTGTTAAGGAAGGAGGCAACTGTTTGTCAAAGAAGCATCATAATGTTTGGAATTTCCCATATATGTAAAAACAAAGAGTATGACACAGCAAAGTCTCTGCTGCTTTGGCTTTTAAGTAGGGAGGACCTCCTTAGAGGATAGGTTATAAAACTTCTCTGAGTAGTTTATGTGATCTTTAGAGACTGCTTGCTCCCTTCTGTTGTCTACATCAGCCTTTGAGTCAAAGTTATTTAACCTTGCTTACTTAGCCTAGTGATTTTTATGCTCTTTGTGGTGCCACTTCACTGCACAATGGGGATGTTTTTGGCCCTTTTTTGTGCACATTTGGGTCTGACTATATACTGTGAGGACTCTTGATTTTTCTAAAAATACCTATCTAATATACTTAATATGCTGTGTTTAGAAGAGTAGCTGTGAACAAGCCTCCTCCTCCTTAATGTCACCTCTTGCTCACCGTGTTAAGATGCCTGAAGACCATTTCTGTATTTTCTCCCTCCCATTGTGAAGCTTTTATAGCACTGGAATAGAACCTGACTCAGGTTTGTGGGTATCAAAATTCAGCCCCACCTACTGTTTGCTTTGCAATGCTGCCTGAAATATCATTTTAATTTCACATTAGTTGCTTGCCAAAGAGGAAGCCAAATTAAAGAGATGAAGATGAAATCTGTTAATGGCACTTTTCATGAGGAACACCACAGTAACAAAGCAGCGTGCATGTGAACAGAGAAAGTGAGAGATGGTGAGTCCTACTGTGCCTGTCAGCTTGGGTGTTGTATGCAGGGAAAAAGAGAACAGAATTTACAAGGCTGCTACTCTCTGAAGTGGTATGTGAGCTGCTGGTGAGCCCAGGAAGGAAACAAAAAACCCATTCAAAACAATTGAAGAACAGCATGGATGTGCTGAGAAAACAAACCCATCACCTTCAAATTTCAAAGGGTTCAAGGGTGAAATTAAATACTATTTGCTTAGATATAAGAACCACTTTTGGAATAACAATCCCATTTAAAAAATCTCACAAGAGACTACAGCTCAGCATTTCAGGTTTGATAGACTTTGCTCTTTCTTTCTACCTCCCATTGCTGAGCAGTGTTTTATTAAGGTTTTAAAATCAGGTCTTTCAACAATTCTATAAGGGTATTTTTGCAGAGTTTTTCCATTTTTTTTACGACAATTGGTAGGAGAAAGGATCTGTAAAGCACCAGAAAACTTTCTGAGTGTACCCACACTGCAGGGGCTCCTCTTTAGGTGGGCTCTCCAGAAACCTGGTGACCACCTATTTTTCCATCTCAGCAGCCAGGACTGGGATTGACATAAAGATAAACTGTAGGCACTAATTAAGAATAACACTTCACAAATTAAAAACCTATACTGAACTATTTATTTTGTGCATTCACCTTTCACTGCAGCACGTGCTGAAGGGAAGAAACAGAAATTGGTTCCATCACCTGAAGCTGACAGGCAGCTTTTCAACCAGCAATCCTCCTCATGAGATGATATGATGAGGCTGCTTGATGACAGGCAGGAATGCTTGATTTTCAGTAGCAGAGCTGCATTATGGCCTGCATTAATTTGCTGGGAAATAGCTTTCGAAGAGCATAAAGGCTGATGTATTCAAGTTAAGAGTTGTAGTACAATAAATGCCCCAAAGGTACCTCTGAAGTGGGCTCTTCCCATAAAACTCTTTAACAAAAGGGGCTGAAAATGACCTGTCTCTACAAATCATACTTGGAGAAGTATGGAGACAGTCTATCAGGTCACCTGGCAGTGGATATTAAGCATTCATGTATTTCAAATTTTATGTGCATTTACTGACAGAAACCGAATAGGTCAAACAGGTTTCTGGCTCATAATAAAAGACGAAATGGTGTTTAGTTCCATATACGAATAGCTGCTCAAGTAAATTGGGTGTGTGTGCATGCAAGGGTTGTTGGGACTATTTCCTTGATGCCTCCTGTTTCTAAAGAATTTTGTACATTGCCCCACGAAACAAACTCCGTAGATAAAAAGTTTCAAGCTTTAAAACAAGGCTATAATGAACAATGAGATTACCACACAGAGCACGCAGTTTGTTAGCAGAGAACAAGTTTAATAAAACAGTGGTCTTGCATGCTGCACTCACAAATTCATAGTGCATGAATGAGAAACACAATCTCATTTTTCCTCTCATCAGTAACAAAACCCCAGAGCTAGCTTGCATCCATCCACAGGTTGCCCTCCTAATGTACAAATGAGCCTCCTATACACCTCTTACATTGTTCAAGATATTTGACTTTTTACTATGAAAGGAATTCAGGGCTACTCATGCAGGGAGTCCTGAACAGAAAGATTAGCATGGGTCCAATGAAACCACCATTGTCATCTTTCATTTGCATTTCCAGGCTCTATCATACTATTTCAGCTCCTGTGCATATCCTGACTCCCCTACATTCATCCAGGACTGAATTAAAATAATTTTTACTGCCATATTCAATAAGATGAGTTAGGATAATGAAGAAAATGTTTAAAAAAACCCTTTATTGTTACCTGAATTGTTTCTCTCTGCACTTCTCCACTCTTTGCTTTAGACATATCTAGTGGTTTATATCATACAAGGGAACAGCCAGACACCCCTGAGAACACAGAGCCATCCTGAGGGGTGGGAGGAAGGGAAGACCCACCAAAGAAAGCGCCTGAGACCAAGAGCACATGCCTGCTTTCTGAGATCAAAACTGAACTGTTTCAGTTTGACTTTAGGGATTGATTTAGTGTCCGCCGACCTCCGTGCACATGACCCAGATTTGGATGGAAAGCACTGCTCTGTAACCCACTCCTCTCAAACTAACATCACACTGGAGGTGTGGTACAAAGGAGGAGGCAGAGAAGAGCCTGTTCTTAAATCTGAAATGCATGGCATATGTTACAGGGTCACTTGGTATGAGTGTGCCTCACTGTCCCTCTATACCTAGGAATTTATGAGGCACTGCTTTAACCAAGTTTTCTTCTCTATTTCAAGGACTGCAGTTGTCAGCACCACTTCTGGATGATGCCACCGTTCATTTTTTCATTCATCACAACACACCTAGGGCTGGTTTAGACCGAGGCACACTGGCAGAGGCTGACCAGGTTTAGTGTCAATAGCAAGGAGTCCAACCTTTTCCTGGTATGTACAGAGACTTTTACAGAGACTGTGTGGCTGGGCGTCGAGAGAGGGAAGGGATCAGAACAAGGACCACAGATGCGACTGTCAGGGAGAACAACACGTGGAACATGCAGAGGGTTTGTTGTTTTTTTTTTTACTGTTTTCCACAGCTCAATAGAAGCTACTATTCTTTAACATTCACGTGGCATATGAACGGGCAGTGACCATACTGCTGACAGTGCTGCCCTGTGCCTGCTGAAGCTCTGCACTGCACAGCGACGCACGGTATCGGGGCCAGACCCACAGAGATATTTAGGGGCCTAACTTCTATTTCAGACTTCAGTGGGAGGCCTAAATAGGAGTTGAGCACCTGATTACCTTTGCAGGTCTGGGCTTGTGTGGAAGCAGCCAGGAGGTGCTCCACGTCCCTCGCCAGCCCACAGGAAACGCTGCTCCTCTCCAGCTGGCGGTCGAAGCGTGGTGCGGTGCGACCCTGGTGTTGTGAAGTAGCCGTTCTCCGACTGGTGACGGCCTGATTCACAACACCAGCTGCTGCACAGCACCTGAGGGAGCCCCTGGCCAGGCTCCCTGCTCCTGGGTTCCTCTGTGCTCTGTCCTCCTCCGCAGTCCGTCTTCTACACCATCAAGTGCTGGAAAGCAAAGTGACAGGGTTAGATCCATCAATCTCACCAGTTATATACCCCTGCCTGGTTGAAATACAAGTGTGTGAAGGGTGTATGCCTCCAAGAAAAAAGAAAAAAAAAAGGAGAAGTGACAAACTGGCTTGGCACTCAAGATCTAAGGCTTCGCAGAGGTGGCCACTGCAGTGCAATACTGCAAACGTGTACAGCTGCACTCCTGCAGCTCATTCCCTGCGCTCGTC
Source organism: Regulus satrapa (assembly GCA_013396955.1). NCBI lineage: Eukaryota > Metazoa > Chordata > Aves > Passeriformes > Regulidae > Regulus > Regulus satrapa. Next base: position 212,308 of record VWZN01019299.1, on the reverse strand, counting down.
TCATGAGAGCTGGAGGCTGGAAGGCGGAGGAAGCAACCTAGAAACTCAGCCAAGCCCTCAGAGACATGGGAGAAGCAGGCTGCTTTTTCACAGATCCCAGGATGTTGTCGAAAGGAGAGCAGTGCCCGAGGGACCACTTCGCTTCCCGAGAGCACCGTGGCCATGAACCTTCACGCCTGCACCGTGTCTGCTCCTCTGAGGTGGGCGAGACACCAGCACACGTGTGGTCCAGTCTCAGAAGCTTCCCAGCACACTGGCATTCAGGAAGGTGCTCCCCATCTCACCCCACCCCACAAATGTCCTGGCCTGCAGGCCCTTCATTCCCCTCCAAGGTACCCATCCCTCAGGAGCTCTCAAAAGCTGAGGGACACAACCCACTGCAAACCAGGAAAAATGGGCTTCTTGTAAAATAGCAAGGGGAGTAATGGATTCTGGGACTCGAGGGAAAAGGAGATCTCCCTCGCCTGTGCAGGACTGACACTGGCGAGCATGCTAACCCATCACAGCATGCACACAGCATTTCTCTTGAGCAGCACAAGGGCTCAGGGTTGCAATGCTGCACCACTACAGAATCTGTCTTGGGGAAGGCACAGCTCCAGGTGGTCCTGCAACTTTTCAATCAGACAAAAAGAGGTGGAAACACATATGTGGTTCTTCCTGATTCTGAAGTATCCAGCTCGATGTGCTCCCACATGATTCCCCTCAAACTGCTGCACCAGTGGTACAGTGACTTGTCAGGGTTGAGTCATTCTTAAGGAGTTACCAACAACTTTTTATTTGGTTAACTATTCTAGGCACTGGTGAAAAATAAGCAAATAATAAACTTGATCTTGTGTATTAGAGACCTGCCTCAGCAATGAACATCCAGAAGAAGGCAGAGTTTCTGTGCGTTAGTTCAGGACTATCCCTGGGATGAGGACTCACTGAGCAAATCCTTAAGCACATTGGATAGAAAGAAAGTGATATGCAGCCTAGTGGACCTCCAGGGAGAACTGGTTTTTTTTTTGTTTTTTTGTTTTGCTTTTTTTTTGGGGGGGGGGTTTGTTTGTTTGGTTTTTTTTAAACAGCTCTCCTGAAATGGGTTGGATTTGGAGGCATAGGTAGCATCCCCCTGCTCCATGCCCACTGCCCAATTTATTCCAAGGGAAACTTCATGCCTTGTCTTTCCTGTGCAGAGAAAAGAAACATGTATAGTCCCTGGGCAGAGAAGTGAGTAACATATGCACTAGCAGAATATATTCCAGAGAGAGAGGTTATGCAATCTAGTTGCTGTAGGAAATGGAACTAAATTTCTTGACACCTGTGCATGTGTGCACACTTGTAAAGCCCCAGTCATGTTGTACTAACAGAGCTTTTATTTAAAAAGCAGTTTTCAAAATTTTAACATGTTGAAACAAGCAAAAAAAGATTTACTTTTTAGGTGTATCTAATATTCCCATTAGCCTTCAACTCTGAAAGGAAGAGCCAGAAAGCTGATCTTGTGTTGTGGCTGGTGCTGATCAATGGTGACATGCTAATGCTGGATGAAGGGGAATCATCTCACCAGAGCAGATCTTTCACTGTTTGTGGCACATTCAGTGAACCACACTGTGTCACACATGGAGCAATGAAAAATACTTTTAGTACATTCTCTGTTCCCTGGGAACACTGAAGTCTGCCACTAGTACCACGGGTGGGAAAAGGGAAAGCAAATGATACGAGCATTTTTCAAGGTTGTTGAAATCCTTCTGAATCCTTTAATACAATCTGCGCTGAAGCATATCAGATTACTTAAAAAAAGCATGCTACCATATATACATTGCTTGTAGTATGGAAGAAGCAAACTTAAAGGCCTTTTCAAGTTAAAAACTGAAATTACATGTTGTACAAATGAGAAATGAATGCTTAATCTACTTTCTCTCCCCTTAACACACCAGAGATGGAGGCTGGTTTTTCTGCTTCTTTACCCCCTCGGTCAAATAGTCCAACGTAGTCTTAGTGTACATCTAAAATTTAAAAATTTTAATATTCTCCCATTTTTACCTAGTATGATTTTATTTAGTCACCTACTGGCAATAGCATTCGGGTTTTTGGCACTCTATGGTCTGAAAGCTTTTTTATGATTTCAGCTTGATTGCAGCATGTAGAATCTCCTGAACAGCTGAGTAACACGCAGTGAGGGAATGGCATTCCCCCATGGCCGGCTGGGTCCAGAAGCCCTAAGGAAAACCACCAAGCCCAAATATTTACTTTAGGATAACACTAGTGCATTAGGGAAAGAAAGTAATCTCCTATAAATAGGAAAATAAACTTGTCAGTTTAGGGGGAAAAATATCCACCAACACAAACCCACCAGGTAACACAGAAAATCCTGCCTAGGAATTAGCATTTGTGTGTGTGTGTGTGTGTGTGTCTGTGTGTGTGTATATATATATATAAAACAGGAAAAAGTAATAGGAAGTCATGCCAGCAAGCTGGATTTTGTACACCCAGTTGCAGGCAGTGAGCAGAACTTGGGCATGGGGTCAGCACTAGACTCAGAGCATTAACTGCAACCCCACCCTGAAAGGTTATTATCACCCTTAATATCCCATGCAAATAGATTTTCTTGCTTTGGTCACAGCAGTCTATTAATTCAGCCCTCTTGTCTGGTACATCTTTATCCTCTGCAGGTTAATCCTGCCAAATTCCCTTGCTGTAGTACATGTCACACAGCATATAATATCCAACAATGCAATTTTGCTAATCCTGTTTTATCAGCTTTGTTGCCTTGTCTGGTCAATCCAATAGCGAAAAACCGCACATAAGGTTTTTGCCAAGATCTCCCTCTCTTTTGCCCCTCCACCCCCTCCCTCTTGCATGGTTTCAATTAAATAGTTTGAGAGCAGAACATAGCATTTGGATATCTGCCAATGTCCTTCAGAAGCAGAATGTCAAGGCACTTAATTATATAGGTCTCCCAATTCTTTCAGGCGCCCCACCTACCCAGTCAGCTGAATTTACTAAATGCAAGTGTAAAAAATCAGCTCAAACCTCCTTTTAAAACACTCCCCATGCATTAAGGACTTGAAGATGGCTGAATAGCGACATATTTATCGCCCATTATCTTACTAAAAGATTAAACAAATGAGTAAAGACTGTCTCATTAACAGTTCTTTGTTGTCTTGTTTACTGTTTAGTGGACTCATTAACATTAATTATTAGAAGAGGAACATCAATTATTGCAATAACCTTTGTCAAGCCAAGCAAACTGACTGCTAAACAGCAAACAGATCCTCGTTTACCAGGCAGGATTTGCATGGACAGAAAGAAGAAAAAGAAAAGAACCCCATAAAATCCTCAACATCACTCTAAAGCAGGAGAGATCCAGTGTTAAGTCTGGCATCAGCAGCACGTCCTGCTAAAGACCTCTAGACAGAGAATAAAAGGGTGAGTAAATGCTGAGGTTAACTCCACAAGACTTGCTTACCCAGCTCTAAGTGGCGAGATGTGAACAAAGGGATCCCTACTTCCTCTGGCGCTTGCCAGGCTGTATTTATTACACTAATTATTTTAACGCAGGGAACAGCCCTTTCTCTCCCTCGTCATCAGCGCAGTGCATATGCTTGTATAAATATAACGCAGACTGCAGCATCGATTTCAGGATTCTCCATCAACACGCTGCTAGAGCTGACTGCTTCACCGCCTCAGGTGAAGGGCATTCTCACACTTACAAGGCACTATATGGCTCAGGCTTTTTCCTCTTCCCTTCCCCTTTTCCTCTGATTTCTTTTTCCTTTTGAGAAAACCAATCCCAGGTAGAGATCTCCTCCCCTGCCCGAGCAGAGATTTGATGTTGTAGCAGTATTTTAAAGACACCATATATTTCAGCAGCTCTGGCAGGAGTTAAATACCAGCAGTAGCACATCCATTATTTAAAATACTCTGAGGAAGAAAGCTGAGTCACACTAAGCTGGATCTGTCACCTCTGACACTGCTTCTCAGCCTTAATACAAGTGCTAGCCTGCGCCCAAGAACAGAACGAACCTTTGCAGAAGTTTCTGAGCCAAATCCAGAGGTTTAAAATTATATTTATATACAAACAGAAACAAGGGCAGCAAAGTGCTGCACTTTCTGCAGATGCTTCCACAGCTACACGCAGTGAGTGAATACGCAGATCTCTCCTCACTCCAGCCAGGTTTTAGAGAACAAGCCCTTGCAATTTCTGAGCAGCTGCCCTGTGACGGCTGCCCCACGCTCGGCGTCACTCGGAGCACCCTTCCCCTTGCTGCCCCTCGTAGTACATTGACTGTGTCTGATCTCCCCGCTAATTCAAATGTGAAACAATTAAGCTGTTTGCTAAATGAACGATTCTACAGCCCTACAGCCTCGTGGCCAGAGAGAGAGGTCCGCAGAGACAGCATAGCCTGTTACCTCGGCGTGAATTTGTGCTGACAGGACAGTCCATCCGTCTTCACATCTTTGGACAGCTGTGCTTACCTAGCAGAATGTAAACATCTCTGAACTTTGCTTACTGGATAAAAGGAAGCATTAGTTTCCTATTGCATTTCCTCCTACAAGATCAATCATACACACACGGGCCAGACACAGCATCCCTGTGTTTGTAATTAATCTCGTAAAGGAAGAACATCTCCTCTCAATCGATTGCTATATTTGTATGCAGCCTTCCTGCAAGGGAGTGAGTAGAAGAAAATAAAAGCCAGTAGCAGAATAATAATCAGCTGATATCTTAATAAAGGCTGGTATGTACTATATATCCACAGCAAGATGCTTTTTTAGGTGAGCTGATTCTTTGTTGGAAAAATCGCCTTGTAATCAATGCTGATCATTAACACTAAGGACTGCAGGATTGCCCTTGGATGTCCTGATAGTGGGACTGTTGGATCACAACAAAATTCAAAATAATTTTCTGGGTTTTTTTGGTTTTTTTTCCTTGATGTTTTCACTGCAGCAATATATGTGTACTTCAAAACAATCTTCCAGATGCTTTACTGTCTCTTGCTAAGTGTTACTGATTGCAGACAACCAAACGGAACACCACACAGTCTCTGTGGTCACTGCCTGGTTTGCTCATAGGAGACTTCTTCCCAGCAACAAAAATCTGGTCACAGTTCACAGTTTCCTTACTGTGTATGGGGATGTTTAAAATCCAGACTAAGGAGATATTTATTAAGAAACCAACAAACACCCCCACAGCACAACCTGCTAGATCATCCTCTTCATGAAGAATAATTTCCTGCCCTCTCAGAGAAACAGATGTGTGCAAAGTTAGTGCCCTTCTGAAGCTGATCAAGACTCAAATTAGTGGGCAGAGGGAATCAAATGCATGGTGTTTAAAAAACAAAAAAGGGTAAGTGCTTTTCAGCAGTTCTGAGGACCCAGGCCTGCCTCTTTCTACTCTTTTAGATCTGTCTGTTTCATTGCACAAAGTGCACTGAGCTCACTGACATTTACACTGGGCCAGAATATTCTTTATAATGAGAAAATAGTCTCCAAGACACGTTCAGATGAAATGCACACTTCTGATAGGCACCATACTAGTCTAGGGTGCCGCTGCCCATTTTGATTTAAAGGAATAATATGAAGATTTGCTTGCTGAATGCAATATTTAGACAAGCCAGTGCCCTCTTCCCCATTAGGCAAACAGCAGCAGGACAGAACTGCTACCATTCCTGACAGAGCTCACTCTGTGGTACTTCACACAATCTGCATGACAGGGTCCAATGCTTATATGGTCAAATATTCAGAAATATTGAATTGCAGTTGTCTGAGAAGAGAAAAAGAATCCATATATTTTAGGAAACTGATTTACAGCAATAGAGAACAGCATTGGTATCATCGCACTTTAAAACAAAATGCAGGTATGGTATTATTTCCTTGGCTGCCAAAACTGCAGCCTCATCTGCAAGGCCTGTGAAGATCTGGAAGCGTCCTTCTTCCCATCAGGATCCCACCATTACATCAGGTAACAATGCAGTCTTTGCTAAATGCTCTGCTGTGGTACACCTCTTTCAGGACAGAAGCTGCTAATTTTCCTTTTGTTAATTTAAACATATTTTATCTCCACAAAAATTGAAGTTTTGCCTCAAAGGAAAAAGGACCTCAAATATCCACAAAATACCTAAGTGTACCATTTTCTTTCACTGGCCTCACATTATGCAGTCTTCTGGATATATATATATGTATGTATGTATGTATGTATGTATGTATGTATGTGTGTGTGTGTGTGTGTATTATACATATATATATGATTTTCATAAAGAATTGGATGCCAACACATCCATTTTAGAATTTCTTTATCGGAAAATTTATCTATGTGGCAACAAGCGGACTTTTATCTGGGAAATCTATAGCCCATTACCAGATTGCCCGTTCACTGTTTATAGGAGCAGCCAAGTTGCAAATCTTTGCTCTGAATCCTCCCACCTCTATTTATCCCTGCACAACGGAGGGACAGCCCTTGGACCAGGGGTGCTGGTATCTAGCCCAAAATGATGGACGCTTCAGGAGGAGAGTTTGAGTGGCCAGTGCTTCGACTCTTCCTCCCTCCCAGCTGCAGCAAAGGACATCTTCCCTCACCACCAGCAAGGAGATTTCCACAGCTGGGAGGTGAGCAGAGGCTCGGAGATGTGCTTCAGATGCCTCCTCTCTGCCCCTCATTTACCAAGAAAGTCTGGATGAAAAGGGTAAAGACGCCGTTTGTAAACATGGATCACTGTAATTAAGGCACTGTTCAAACATGCACTGTTTGATAAGGTGCAAAGAAGATGCAGTCTGGTCAAACTCACTGCCAATAGAAAATACAAAAGTGGTACATACTCGACTAGAGGACAAATGGTAAGCCCAGGGCTGAGTGTTGACCTCTGCCTTCTCTGTGTGCCTGTTTAACAGGAGACTTCAGACACTTGGATGACTTGGAAGTGTTGATGCCTCACCAGTTGCCTTGAGGCTGCAAATCTTAGAAGATCAGATTTTCCTATGGCATTTGACTTCTCTGCCTGAAGCCCAAAGAGCTGAGGTGCAGACAGAATACAGGTGAAAGTAACTCACTACAAATGATAATTCACTGCATATGCTAAGTAAAACTTACAGAGAGTGCAAAAGGAAGGGAATTCTTCCATTCCCATTTTCTCCATATCCAATGTGACCATCAGTGTCCTTTTCCTCTATGTGTACTACTCTCAGGTCTGGAAGACCAGTAAATGCAAATCATTCTTCAGGAAAAGAAGATCCCAAACTCCTTTAAATTCTATCTGCTGTTTGTTACACTTTTTTTCAGAATTAGCTACCCTTCTGTTGCCAGACCTAGAGAGGCCGGAGACACACATTTCTCAAAGCCAGCAGGAAGACAATAACAATTAATAGAATTATTCAGTTCTGTTGAAGCCAGATAAAAACCATGATCTGCATAAGAATTCAAAATTATATCCCTAATGAAATGTAGTTTCTGGTCCCAGATATTTTTTCCTAAAAAAACCCAACCAAACCCCAAACAAACAACCAAACAAAACTAACCAACCAAACCCCAACCCCCCCCAAAAATCCTCATAAAATCCCCCAAACAAACAAACAAAAGGAGCCCAAAGCAACTCCTAAGGATAAATATGCAAAACTTTCCCTTTCCTTTGCAGAATCACACTACAACCTATGCTAGTGCAAGCCAGCTGCACAAAGCTACCCCTTTTTGTTATCACACCAGTGAGAAAACATGAATCAAAGTGAAAATACTTCAGAGACTTCCCATTAAAGCTGCAAACTTGACAGAGAATCACATATGGTCAGTTGTACCACACACACAAAGTCACAGTCCTAAATCCAGCTGGTCTCCTTCATCAGAACAGGATGTGTCTGTCTAGCAGTAGTCACTGAAAGAATGAAGCAATCTAGGGTCTGGAAGATAGCAAGCTGGAAGGAGGCATGTTTGAGGATTTTCATTTAATTAATAGCAATAGATTTTATTATCTTCTGCCTCCAGTTTTGCTCTTAGTTCTTTTCATATTTGCTCTCTATTAATGAGCAAAATATAATCAGGAAAAGTAAGCATAAAAGGGTTTAATTAAGCATTTTTTGGCGGTGGTGGGGGGAAGCCCAAACAAACCAGAACAACAAACCCGCAACAAAAAAAGCAAGACCACCGTTTATTTTGGATTCTTACTATACAATAATCATGTCTCTATGGGGGTGTGTGTTATTATGGCACTAATTTGTTTAACACAAACAAGCATAAGCAGCTGAAGATGAAAACCTGTACCTAAAGACATGGCTGACAAAACATACTCATATGTGCAAATAGGATGCTTGGGAATAAAACTAAGCTGGGGTTATTTGCACAAATAAAAGGATTTTTTTCCCTTCCCCATCAGAGCTGACAATAAAAGTACCCCTGTCATCACCACAGCCTCCCGCAATGTTAACATTAAATTTTTCTCTGTGTGCATGTGTGCAGGCAGCTTTTGTTAGCATTTGTCTATAAAATCATAATAGGTGTCTTTCCTTGTGCACTGGCTTGTGTGATAGCGGTTTAAGAGACAAAGCCAAGCCCTGTCTTTAATATAGTGTTATCAGAGGCATCTCCCTTGGGGAGGTGTTATGGCCATCTAGCAGACACCTCGATGAGATATGTGCTTCTTTGGAGAGATATTGCTACAAAGCATTTGAGAGAAAGAATGGATGCTTAGTTAATAGATGCGCATAATTACTAATCTGCGATGCTCCTTAATGGGAGATTTTGACAGGCAGTTTTGAGAGGCATCATAAAGACGTGCAATAGTGCTGCTGAGTTTGTAACTCATTCCCCTGGAATCCTCCAAGCTTAACTTTTATTAGCTGTAATTTTATTTCTTTTTCCCACCACCTTCAACGATTATTTGGAGAACCCAGCCCACTGCTGCCCTTCCCTCCCAAGGAAGCGTGTTAGAACAGAAACGTGCATCCAGATTTCTCTCATCTGCACATGCTGGGCACGGGCACTACATCAGAACCGAGCAGGGTTGGTTCTAGTGGAGGAGAACACTGCTCCTGTTATGAGAGAGGTTAATGTGAAGAAGCCACTACAGAAATGAAAAGCAGTTAAAGTGAAAAGTCTAGGGTGAGACAGAGTGTTAACACAGCAACACATCTTGGGAGACTAATCACCCTAGCTCAGGCTGAAAGTACAGGGGGGGCTGTGTGTTTGTATTTGTATAGCGAGCTGCAAAACCAGTTGGGTGTAATGGAAAATACCTGAAACTCAGAGGCAAGTGACTGGCTGTATTTCCCTGCGCCTTCCCTCTGCATCCCAGCATGCCAGCACAGCTGAGGGCAAGATTTCTGATTCTTGCTATTCCTGTCCTGGAGAGGCAGGGTGGCCTGATTCACCGCTCAGCTGGTTTTGCTCCTGTGATTTCAGGGGATGGCCTAGATGTGCTGCAAGGGATTAACCCCTCGCCCTCCTTCCTGCACATGCCGGTTTGTTGTGAAGTGTGGTATGGAAAGAAGCCACTACAACAACGTCTTGCTGTGCGTGAGAACAATCAGCATAAAGCACAAAAAAGCCCAAGCCCCACTTGCAGGCTGTTTTGAGTACTTTAAAGCAGCCTACATTTGGCCTTTGTCCCTGTCCTTCCTCTGGATTTCTATTGTACCTGGGCACCCTAGCAGGAGGATTCTTGCTGAAGTCCCCTCATTTGCCTCACTGTCCGTCCAACATCAAAGCACACCAATGCTTTGAGCAAGCAACCCAGAAGCTCCCACATTAACAGAGCAAAACGTGACTGAAAATGCTGGTAAGATCATGCGTGTGACAAGTTGATGTGGACTTTTTTTGAAGGTGAAACGGAGGCGTTGAGGTCCAAGGGCAGCAAGTGGCACGCTCCCAACCGCGGTTCATGATGAAACAGGCCACCGGGTGTCTGCAGCTTTTCAGAAGCCCTGTCATGCATTGCAAACATATTTTGAAAAGGTTTTATAAACAAATCCAAAGGAGGTTATTAAATTCATCATTCTGTGTGCAGAAGGCATGAAAAAATGGTTGTGAATCGGGTAAGTAAATAGAAGTCTAACAGCAAATAATAAAATGACATAAATAATACAAGAATGATAACTAGATTGCTGTATTTTGAGCGGATTTCAGACAGATGCAAAACAGGTGGTAATTATTTGCTACAGAGTAACTGCAATTTACTTAAATTAACTCCATAATACATTTTGGCCAGAAATCCTAGTATTAACGCAGTGTTTTCTGAACTTCTTTAGGTAAAAACATCAGTTGTCTATCAAGTTGCATTTCACCACAGCACTCGTAATTTTTTTGTCGTCAATAAAATGCAAACATTAAAGCAGATCTGTAAGGTCGTACAAGCAGCCAGGGCAGCAAGGAGCAGGAGCTCTCAGCAGAGAATGGACACTGGCTCCATGCAAGAGCTCCCTTCCTCTGGATTTCACCCCAAATTCCAACAGAGGAGCACGTCTCTTGCTGTCGTGCTCAGAAATTCCTCCCTGGGCAGCTCCATGGACCAAGCAATGGGCTTGCAGGGTAACTCCTGTGGCTCTGTTTCTGTCATGGACATACCTACTGCATCTCTCCTGGTTTCAGGCACGTAAACTAATTAGAATGATGTTCCAGAGGAAACTTCCTCTTGGATTTGGCACACAATACTTTCAGCACACAATGATGAACAATCTTAATTTCCTTCAGACGATCTCATCAGCAGCATTAGTAAATTAAAACGTCAAAAATAAGAACAGCACTGTTTGAAACTCCACCGGAAAAAAAAAAAAAAAAGAAAGAAAGAAAAGAAAAAAAGCATTAAGCAAAAAATATTAAAACTACTGTGCAAGGCACGTATTTGCTATATTTAGCTTTTTTACCCTAAAGGATGAGAATCCTAAAGTGGAAGGAAAAATGTGCTGAATCACTACATCTAAAACAAAGGTATTCTTCTTTGAGCAAAATGTACCAGCCATGTAACACTCAGAGTGCTTTTCGCCCTGCATTGAAATACTTACTGAACTGAGGGAAATTAAGGAAAACCTGAGACCTTCCCAAATGCATGCTTCAGAGGAGCGGGGAATTAAATCAGAATCCACGTACTCGGAGGTTGGTATTCAAATTGTTCTGTGAGAGGAGCGCTCCATCTGCTTTGATAGCCCAAAGCACCCCGACCGCTGCAGGACACGGGCATTACACCAACATCAGATCCCAAAATGCCTACCTTGCTCAGGAATAAGGCCAGGAGACCCCAACCTTGGCGACGCCATTCACACACGTTACAATGTAGTCCTGCAAATCCTTCCTCCAGTGGCGAGGCTGACAAAAATGTGTGTGGGGAGGGAAAAATGCGGATCCTCGCCGTAATTTGCAAAAGTCTGGTGTATGAAACTTGTCAAACACATGGGCAATGTGCATGAACAGAGCAAACCTCTAAAAATGTAGGCAAAGGCTGAATTTTTGAAGACGTATTTTAAAACAGGAATCATATTTTGTCAGCTAAAACATAGTTTTACAGAAACTGTTCCTACCTTGCTTGAATAAGCTATGGTACCATATGGCAATTTCTACCAATGGTGGTAATAATATCTTTTTATAAAAATAATAGCCTTTTTCCCCTCAACAAGCTTTACAGATGAGTATAGGGAAAAAGCCCCATACCTGAATTAAGCAGATGCTTATGACATTCCTCCTGGCCATATAATGTGATTCACTGAGTTATACTGCAGTCTTTGGCTTTTTAACCAGATTAAGGCTGAAAAAGAAGCCAGCAACTAAAGCATTTTTCCTTTTTAAAATTTGTATTATATTTCGTTATGCTGTATCTTTAGTTAAATAAAGTTGTGGAAGAGTACAGAAGCTACAAGACCTAATGGCCCGGATATGTAATTAATCAGATTTGAAAAGCAAGGACCATTTATCTACATAAAACAAATAAAATCTATCCTATTAAGCTAACCCATTCAAATCACAAACCTGACTGCTGCTGGTGAGAATATTTTGCTTGGCAGGGGTCCTAAAGGTTCTAAAATTATGTATGCTATTTTTATTTCCTCCTTGGATTGGATTAGTTACTAAGCAACTGAAGTGTTCAGTTCTCTTGGTTAACAGATATACTGTATTTCATAAAATTGGTTACTGTATAGGACCTAAACACCCGTTTTGAAAAGAAGAAAAGATAGAATTGTGTTTTTTGGGGACTATTTGCTTGTGAATGGTATTGTGTGATGGACTGTCCTGGCTTGCATTTTCAATGTATATAATTACTATCTGGGTTGCAACTTTTTAGAAGTTTTATGTCTAGGTTAGATTTTTAAGAAAAGAGGGATCTCCAAGTCAGCGTCCTACTTGACAAGGAAATTTGATCACTATTCATTTCCTAAAGATGCCGCTAAGGAATTAGAGGTATAACATCAGTGTAATGCTCTTTGGTGCATTAAACAGAAATAGGACACAGCTTAATAAAAAGAAAAAAAAAAAGAAAAAAAAAGAAAGGTAAAAACCAGCAGGGAATACGAAGAAGATGCACTAAAATAGCTCTCCTTTGGAGTGAGAATGAACAAGAATTCTGGCATAGAGGCAGAATACTGGCAACATCCTTTAAAGCACATTCAAAGGTCCTACCCTACCCTTTAGATGGTTTGTTGGTATCACTTGTAAGTACTTATGTTCTTTGCACCGTCATACTAGGATGGAAGAAGTACTTCAGGCCTCCCAGGACTGTGAAGCGTGCTGCTTACTGATGCTGAAGCCCTACAAAAGCTCCATGGTGTTCAACTTCACAAATGATCTTCCTAGTGCCCCTTAAACAGTGTAAAATGTGGAGCTGGTGGTGTTTTGACGATTGATCCCCGTGTTCTTGTTCGTTTGTTTAACACCAAATGAAACCTCTGGCACCTAGAAGAAGTGATATGCTATACCTTTTACATAAAGTTACTCTAGAACAGTCCTTGGGAAAATGTGAACCACCAGACACACCTCTTCTGAAATTAAGGACTGTGCTAGACAAGTCAGCCTCCTCTCTTTCTGAGCCAGCTGACTGCCATGTTTCCACACTGATGGTGTGCTGTGGCTGTGGATCCCAAAGGTGCTCTGACACTCCTCAGACAGTCAGAGCCCATTGATGCTTCTGGGTCAGACATGAAGAACACAAACTGATGTGCCCAGCTGCCACACCAAAGACCTTCCCTGCTCCTCTGCAGTGTGGGAACCCAGGGCAAAGAGAGTATATCTCTCTGACTGCTCTGGAGGATCCTGGCCCCCAGGGAAAACGCTAATTTTGACCCTCATTCATGGAGAAGAGCTTCCAGAACTCCCTGGATATACCAAAATCCATAAAAGAGTGAGATAGATAATAGAAATTAGTGTAGTGTATCATAGGGTGAGAAACTTAGGATTTAGGGACTTAACATGGAGTCAAGATGGAGGGAACAGGGCATTGTCTCATAGTGCTCCTTCTTCTTCTTCTTCTTCTTGTACTCCATGTCCTGCAGTGCTGGTAGCACAAAGGTGATTGGCTAAAACCCGTTGCAGTTTTTAGTTATACAGATGGACGAGAAATGGTATTTGGTAAAAAAAGAAAAATAAAATACATTTCTAGTGTTAAGTGGTTATAAAAAACCTTGAAACTGCATGTTCGGGGCCATTTTGGTGGTGGGTTTTGCTGAGCACTGAGCCTGGTCAGGACGGTGCCAGGTTTTCTGATAATGTATTAATAAACAAGAAGATCGAGAGCATAATGAGCATCTGGAGTCTTTTTCCTGACAAAGAACTGAGATAAAAGGGTCTCCCCTGGCTGGGGAGTACCCAAAGGTGCCCAGGGGCCAAATCCCTTACTACAGCTTGGTCAGGTGAACTGTCTTTCTTTGCAGCCTCCAAGAAAAACACCCTGTAAAGGTGGCAAAACATTTCTGAGCTCACAGTGCACCAAGTACCTAACTTGGCTTGCTTAGTTGTGGTGCAGGGAGGAAAAGCCAAACTTATGTGAAGGGTTTGCCAAGCAGGGCATCTCTTCCCCCTGCAAATCCCTAGGAAATACCTGGTGAGCCGAGGGACAAATAGAGGTGCTGGATGTGTATCAGTCCCACAGCTGCCTATGTTTGTTCTGGGTAATGTGTTTAAGCTCATACACATAAACAGACTCTACTGGGTGATGATAGAAGTAATTTGAAATGCTCAAAGCAGCTATACCATAAATCATTTGCATTCACTGGGTTCCACCTGGGCCCTCACTGTACTCTCCATCCTCTGCTTGGCTTGACAGGCAGAGCACAAAATGGGTCACTTTGTGTTCCCTTGAATATTTTATCACTAAAAAAGGGAAAAGCAAAAGGTCAGTGTTCAAAGGGATTCCTTGTCCACATCTCTGTGCAACTTCAGCAATCTGGGTAATCTCAGGACCAGACCCTTCAAGATGCACGCAAGACCTCTGACAAAATCGCTGCCCTCATATCACAGTGCTTTCTCCTGCGTGGCTCCTTGCTGTCTCAAGGTTTATATGCACACACAGAGAAAAATCTAGTTGTAGGTACTAAGGCTGACCCCACAGCATGTACTGCACTGTTCTGGAAAGTAGTTCGGGCAATTCAGTGCCTTCTTTCAACTGCAGTCTATTCTTTAGGCATCACTCTTCTACAAGTTTTAAAAAAAACACATTGAAAGAACCATTAGTGATGCCTGTGTAGGTACTACTGGACTGCAAGACAAAAAAATGAACCTACCTTCTGCAGCACATCTGCGCTCAAACCTGCCTGCTTAAGGACCCACAGCCTCTGCACAAGCAAAGATCCTCGACTGAAATCTGACAAATGAGCTATTTCAAAATCAAAGGGAAGGGAAGAAAAATCCATAGCTGTGGCAACTCCCACCTCTGTTCTCTGGCCAGCTGCAGGGAGACTGGAATTTCGATCACCTCTGTGGTCCTATTTAAGCCCAAAGCAGGCAGAGCTTTACCAGGGAGAGCCAACAGTACAAATGCCATCAGGAACAGTGGATGCTTTTTTTTCCACCAGATACTGCACCACAAGACAGGCTGTTGCATGACTCAAAATAAATGTACTTTGCGTACATTTGGGTGCAAAGCACATTTAATTTAAATTCTAGGAATGCCTCAGCTTTTCCATCAGGAATTCTTGGGGTATCATCCTGAGTCAGCCGTGAAGAGGACAGCAGATGCAGAGGATCCTAGAGGGCTGATGCTGGGGAAGCTGGAGAAGGAGGGCGAGCAGTGTCTCAGCACCTACCAAACCAGTGTCATCGTTTTAAATGATGTTTAAATATCAGTGTTGAACAGTGACAGGAATTAAATGTACTGGAAAACACGAAACATTTAAAAATCAGTGGGGAGGTATGAGATGCTGATCTGCAGTTCCAGTAAAGGACAGTCAGCAGTGCCGATAGGCACGCTACACTGTGGAAGCACACCAGGACCCTAACACAAAGCAAAGCACGAAGCCAGTACTTTAGTTAGCTTTTTTAGAGTCAGCTTCTCTTGCTTCACCAACCCTTTGCCTTAATGTGCAGTGACACAGCAGTTCCACCCAGAGCTTAATGGCTAAGCAAAGCTAACACAATTTCAGGTATAGGCACTGTTATGCCCAAGAAATGACATCAGAATGTTTCAACACCAGAATTGCCATTCTGCAAAATGCCTAGCCCACCATTTCTTATAATGCCACAAGAGTGCAACAAGAAAATTCTTCGGAGACCCCTTTTATCAGATGCAATCCTACAAAATCTTGGAGCAAAGTTGCTAGGAGGTCTTCATTTTTGACATGTGCATGGTCCACCTGATTTCAGCAGGACTGCTCACTTCCAGGTCTACTTGATCTAGAGCTGAGCTTTCAAAACACTCCTTATTTTGAAGTAAAGAAATGAAGCAAGGAGGTTGAACCTTACAAAGGAAAGAATTCTAATAGAAATGCCTCACCAAGCATGAACTCCTAGACCTTCAATTTGTTTTCCAATACAAGCCTATACTCCT
Source organism: Regulus satrapa (assembly GCA_013396955.1). Taxonomy (NCBI): domain Eukaryota; kingdom Metazoa; phylum Chordata; class Aves; order Passeriformes; family Regulidae; genus Regulus; species Regulus satrapa. The sequence goes on along the minus strand of VWZN01019299.1, from coordinate 196,379 downwards.
TCAGCTTGCTCCTGTGGGGTGCAATGCCCCAGTGACTTCTAGGACTTCCCTGCAGCAGGGGATTGTCACTATCTGCTTCACCCTTGCAGCTTGAGCTCTAACTGCCCACCAGCAGCAATACTCAAAGTACACTACACAGGAACTCAAACCACGCTCTTTCCATTTCCTAAACCCCAAACATACAAGCCAGGCTGCTGATTTAAATGGGAATGTTCACAGGTTTGCAAAACCAGGTCACTGGAAGGGCAAAAAAAAAAAAAAAAAATCCTGTTTTGTAATGCCTGGAGAAGGTACATGTGGGAGAGATGGGGTTTCTTTTCTAGGAAAAGGAATACACAGGGAAACTCAAGTAAAGGAAAATAAATGAAGCCTCGCTTCTGAATCGCGACAAACGGCTGTCTTCCTGGCACAAGTAAATTAAAGGTGAAAGCTTTGTCAGGAGCACAGCTCTGTGGAAGACAGCTAGAGAAGAAGAATTTAAGATTTCTGGGACAGGAAAAGTCACAAGAGATGAACACTGTATGATTTAATTATCCAACTGGAGGGATAAATTAAGCTTTTGACTTGGAGTTGCATACAAAGAGAGCAATTAGACTTCTCTTTAAGAAAATTAGCATACGGTTTAAGAAGGGAGTAATAATTTAAAATGCTAGTATGAAATTGTTACTTAAATGCAATGGTAATAGATCTGTATGCTAGACAGATTGGACTAGAAGCTCCATTGTTTTACATCAGTATTCCTTTTCCAAACCCAGCAGACCTGGAACTGGTTTTTACTGTTAGAAGATGTGCCCCAGTAAGTCCATTTTCAGTGTGGAAATAGCCTCCACCAAAACTCACAGGAGTTTTTCCATTTCCAAATCCACACTGCCGCTGTGTATCTTGGATATGTATTATTCAAAGATTATTAATCCCCTTAAAATAAGTCTGTGCTGTTTATCTGCTCTTGAAATGGGCTTTACATATATGCACATATGCTTAGCTTGGGTTCAAGTTTTCATGACAGACTTCTGTACAACAATAATCTGTATGACTATTAACCCACCCTTCTTATGTGTGTTTGCATATATCTGCACATATGCACCTTTACTCTCCAGGCTCTGCTGGCACTGCATTAAACCATTCCAGTGAGATGAAACTGCTTCAAAAAAAGTCTGCCAAAACATCTCCATCAAGATTCAGATTTCCCATGTGCGTAGATCATTATGAGTCCTCTGACCGAAATCAAACCCTAGCAAACTATTCTAGCTAGGGAATAAGCCCTAAAATAATTACAAAAATACTTAGTAATATATTCACTGTTTAAATTATTTTCCATATCAGAAGGATATATAAGCTTTTTTTTTTTTTTCTACACTGTGTGCCAACTTGCAATAAACTATGCTCTCTGTCTGTAAACCTACCAAAAAATTGTTGAGAAGAGAGATTTCATCAGTACAGAGACCAGCACTTTTGACCCCGTGTAAGATTCTGCTATGGTATTCCTATTTGAACAAGTAACAATTCTGAGGAAGTCAATGTTTGCTCTGCTATCGTATTTCTATCTAGTAGCACTTTCCGGAGCGAAGAAATTGCTCTATCATGCGTGCAGAAGCACTTGGCTTGCACATAAAAAGTCCCCGGAGGGTTAAAAAAACAACAATCCACCACTTTTTGAAACCCTATCAACATGCACACAAATTGCACACCAAAGAACTGGCTAGTATAAATTTGAATGCATTTAATACCAAAGTGAGGAGAAGACAGTAACTCTGAAGCAACAATCCATCCTTTTTGCGTATCTTACTGTCAAATAAAATGTTTAAAGGAGGATTAATTTTCTATTTATGATCTTTTACCAAGCACTTTTATGCTCAGATAATTAACTTCTCTTAAAAAAAAAAAAAAGATAATGTATCAGTGCAGGTTTAGTGCATTTAAATAAGCATACATTACTTTAATTTTCACGTTTGAAGCCCTGGGATCTCAATAGTGAAAGCCTAATGTGATTTGACCTCTTTTATACAGAAAATAGGTCAATGAAAAGAAGATATAACATCTGCAGCTCTACACATTTCCTACATTCACCAAGTTTTTATTGGTAGTAGTACCGGGGACGGGTGGAACATCGAGAGTAAACATAGGCGGGAAAGGTATCACTGTGTTAGTCACCAGTTAGGAACTCCATTGTGTACACAACTTCTCACTGTAACACACCACCAGAAATGACTGGGATGTACACTTAAAGTGGAAAAAAAAAAAAAAGCAACTCTGCCTTTTATAAATCAAGATAGCGTGACTTACTCTGAGCTGAATTTCAGCTGTGAACATTTTGGAGCGTGTAAGAGCAGGAAGCCTCGTGATAACCGAGGCTGCTGTGGGAAAGCTTCCTTGGTTGGATGTCAGCTGCTGGGGTGGCACTGGCATTTGTTGATGTTGATATGGTCCTCATCTGCTCCCAGGGGACTGTTCAGTCAGGAGTAAATGTGTTCAGGCTGCAGCTCTCAGGGACACACCCCAAAAGCCCTGTGCCAGCAGGAACAGACCTGAGCACACACACATTACACTGATGTTTCCCCCAGAAAGACCACCCACTAAAGGAACACAAGCAAGTCTTTAGGAAAATGAATATTTGTGCTTTTCTGCTCTGTGTCTGTTAACACTGGCACTTACTCCTCGGATAAACATTCAGTTGTTTGTTTATTTTTTCCTTTATCTGTGCAAATCCTTGAAAACGCTGTCCTTTGGGAGCAGGTTTTTGTAACAGCTGCCCAAGATGACAGGTGAATATTTATCTCTCTGTGTGGTTTAGTATGTAACTACCCTTGTCTCCCACCCTGCAGGTCAAGTTCATATGGTTCAGGCAGCACTTTTGAGGAAGATGTAGAGAAATGTAGAAAGCAGGCTGGGGCTGCCATATGGCCACATTATCTATCTATCTATCTATCTATCTATCTATCTATCTATCTATCTATCTATCTATCTATCTATCTATCTATCTATCTCTCTATCTATCTATCTATCTGTCTCCCAGTCCCTGGTGTCACCCCATCATGCAGCATCGACTGTGAGCTCCAGTGGGAAATTAACTCTCTCCCCCTGCTTCTTCCTACTCAAGGAAATTGCCACTCCCCATTTTAAGTTTATAGCTGCACATCACCAAACAAGCCCCAGGAAAGAGGAAGACAGCCAGACTGATGTTAAATGTCTTGCTCAATGCCAAATGGCAGCCAGCAGCAGAACTGGAAATATAAGCCTGGGTTCCACATGGTACAGACTTCTAGCTATATTTGCTAGTTTAAAGTTTGGCATACACTTCTGAAAATAACTGCATGGTGAGGAATATGCTGGAGTATTCAGTGCCTTGTGTTTTCTTCTAACAACACCACCAGTAGCCCATACAGAAGTCTACTCAGACTTAACTGTTTTAAAAAGGCAAAAGGTCATGTTATTCCCAGGTGAAACCAAAATTACTCCCCCACCCCTTTCTATATTCTGGAAAACTGAGTACAAAGTAGCACGGATATAATTTGGCAAAACCAGGTTGTACATATTTACTTAATACAGAATTTTTATAATACACTGGCACAAGTGGGTTTTTTTGGGTTTTTTTTTGTTTGTTTGTTTGTTTGTTTTTTTTTTAAAATTGGTTTTGGTTTGTTTTGTGTAACATTGTGGGATGCCATGGTCTTAACAGGGAGACATGTCTCCCTGTCAATTCTCTACCTTGCTGTACATAGGAGCAGTATACCTGAATTACTGCTAGCATGGGTGTGAAATATATTAATGCAGGTCTTACCAAGGCTAGTTTTGGAGGTTTATAAAAACCTGTATATTCTTTTGAACAATTAGTTCTGGCAGCAAGGCCTTTAATCCAATAAAACCTCATTATGTCAATAACAGATCCCATGCAACATGCAAAATCATACAGCTTTAGTGTCAACTCCCTGCCTGGCCAATGTTAATGAGAAGGGCTGAGGAGGGACACTGCTTTGCTTCTAATGCATTTTTATTTGATTTTCCTTTTTTTGGCAGCAGCCCTTAAAAGCCAAAGGGCCCCGTGGCATCCCCAAAGCACATTGGGACCATTTGTGTGTGATGTGTACTCCAAAGAAGTCAGAGCCAAGACCAGTGCAGTGGCCACTGCTTCTGGTTATTCCCTTCAATTTTAACACATCCAAAGCAGGATAAATCCCCTTCCTTTTGCTTTCCAGTAGATTCCCTCTCACCCCAACATCACTAGCCTCTCCCCTTGTTGCATCAGTCTCAGCCACACAGAGATAAAGACTCTGATTTGTTTGTCAGGAACAAGGGAAGGAGAGGGAAAAAAAAAAAGGAAAAAAAAAAGGAAAAAAAGCGCAAAAGCACCCGTTATGGAGGAATTCAGTGTTTTCACCACCTCCCCCCCATCCCCGGCTTTAAGCATCAGCTCCAGTCAATTCCACCCAGACAATAAAGTAATTTATCACTCAAGGACCCGCACAGGTTCAATACCTGATGTAAAGCAGATGATTGCTTCCATTGATTCAGATGAAATATCCAAGCAGAGCCGCAGCCGGCCGTGGCTAGAGCGCATGCACCATTTGTGATGGTTTAATAAATAAACCATTGATTATAAAATGGAGCCTGATAAATCCTGACGGGGCAGATCTGCAGCTGTACCTCTCCTCTGACTCCTATAATTAATGGCTTAGTACTGTGCTACTGCTAAGTGAGGACCCGCTCATCTAGAAGCAATAGCACATGTTAGCTGCATTTATGCAAATGTGTGTAATTACTGCACCCAGCGTGACTGACAAGGTCACTACTCGCTTTGGCCCAGATTTTCTTGATGGAGACCATCAGTGTTAGCTGGGGATATCTTGCCACAAGACAAGCCATTTCTTCAGCTGCCTGAGAACGCAATATGATGTCAAGGCAGGCAGGAGATGAATCCCATAGCAAATGGGGATGCGAGCCCTAAAATCAAGCAGTCGTCAGAAGATGCTGAGTGAGAGATGTGGGAACTGGCTGGGCTTTGGATGGTCTGTAGGCTGGGAAAGGGACCATCCCACTCTTGGTCATAGGTTGTAAAAAAAAAAAAGCTGACATTAAATGCCCCTTGACAAATAGCATCTCAGAAGCCTGAAAGAAAGATCTGAGCAACTGTAGACAGATCCTTCTCCTAAGGAACAGAACTACTGCCTTGTCGTGAACAGTTGTTTAAATTCCTTCTTTTTCTCTTGAAAAAGTGCTGGATTTAGAAGGTCACAGCCAAGAAATACTCTTCCCACCTCTGTGATGCACAACCCCAGAGCTCAGCCATGACTCAGAGGCCTTCAGCCACAGTCCCCAGTGTTGCCAGCTTTTGCCTCAGTCTGCATGGATGACATCAGGAGAGAAGTATTATGTCTCTCTGTAACTGATATATATGCTTTTCCAAGAACGTATTTCAGTATCAAGCCAGGCTAATACATGTGCAATTAGCAGTGGAATTGCTTCACTATTTACCAACCTATTAGACTCTTCAGTCAAAGGAAGGTTCCAGCTATCAGACAAATCTCATATAAGAGCTAACTGTTTATATGAGACTCATTTAATTTCACAGTATTTTAACAAGGCTGCAGCTTCCTCATGACATTCTTCTACAATTTCAAGGCAAAACCTCAGATCCTTAAAAGGTAAATATATTGTGGAGGAGACTGGCACAGAGGCAAGGAAGAAGGGATTTGTCTTAAATTTTTATTTGACTCCTTCCCTGACTGGAGACAGGAATAGATACATGATTAAAAAAAAACCAAACCCAACAAACCAACCCAACACACATACACTAGATTTTAACATGGTAAATTCTTGTAATGTAAAAGGGTGACTTTGCCCATTTCAATTTAAATGGGAAATGAGCTTTCTTTGCAAATATTTATGTGTAGATCTACAAAACCCATTAAATAACATGGGGGGAGGATTACTGAGTAGTGTCCATAAGAAAGTATTCATCTGAGTTAATTCTGTTTCCAAAATGAAATAAAAGTGCAACAATAAATAATGGCTAATGTGTAATTCAATGTAAAGTCACGATCAATCCTTTCATTAGACTTGGTATAGTATATGTGCTATGCATTTTTAATTCTTTTAAATAATTTATGAGAAATAGTGCAGAATAAGACTGAACGGAAATAGTCTAAGTTCCTAATTTTAGGAAACAGCCTATAAATTAAATTTCAGGAGGACATAACTTCTTGATTAAAGGTAAATTGTTGTTGCCACACCGGGGGGGGG
>VWZN01019299.1:163360-183939 GCA_013396955.1 Regulus satrapa | reverse complement strand
CCCCCCCCCAAAAATAGCGTGTCAGAAAAATACATGCTTCTGCTGGCCCCATGGGAGACACGGGAATTGTGCCAATCCATCACACCGATACCACAGTTCACCCAGTATCTACCATGTCTGTGCTTTTAAGAGGTTAAAAAAGGTTTTGTGATAGGATTTTTTTTTCTTTTATCTCAGTCTTAAAAATAGTGGGAAAATTATACAGTCTGTATCCATTCTTGGAGAGGTAACGCGAGGAGAAGCATCACTGCTGTACCCCAGATTTCTTCACAGGTTTGACAAATCCTGAGCCATTGCAAAACAGGAGAGATCAGGAGCTGAGTGCTGCCCTGTGCTCTGATTCACTTTGTACCACACAGAGCTAAAGAGACTACAGAAATAAGGATTGTAGGCTCCCGTACTACAATACATCCATCTCAAACACAGACATGAAAAATCTTGCAAGAGTGAGGCTTTGGTTAAGTGACAACTCTGTATTTAAATGATGATTTGTTTGGACAAGGTTTTCAGGAGGAATCCTGCACGGCAGCTGTTCCCAAGGAGCTCAGCACGAGCCAGCGTGCTCATTTTATCCTACCTTTTCATAGCCTTAAAAAACATGGTAGCATTCTCTAATTGACTACTCTTTTCATATCTCAGGAGAGGGTTTTTTCCATTACAAAATGTAACTTGTATTCTGAATCTCAGAGATCTTACCTAGATTAAGAGATAATACACAAACAGTGGTGTCTCCTTTTCCAAAATTTTGCTAGGATGGACTTAAGAAATCATGAATGTTTTTAGACACTTAAAATCTCCAAATGAGGGACAACGAAGAAAGCTGAAAAAAGACCCATACATCTACATACTTGATTTAAATGATGAAATCCTACTCATGAAAATTAATATGGTATCTACGTAAGAGGTGGCCCATATGATAGCACTGCTGTCCCATTAATGGTATGTATTCCAAAAGTCTAATAACGTTATCTTTGGCCCCAGCTTCAGCAGCCTGTAATTTAACACAAGCACCTTTTTCCAGCATGCGAATCAGGTACTAACACTGCCTCTACCAACCCCTTTTGTGCTTCTGAATTAGAATTTCTTCAGATATGAAGCACAGTCAGCATTGCCATAAAATAAAAGAGCAATTAGCTTTGCAAGGAAACTGTTGTGCAGGAGTGAAATACAGTACTTGAAAAAGTGGCTAAAACCTGGAATTCTTCCTACAAATGATATCCCTTAATCAGGCTAAAATGACAGAACACAGCTTCGGATAGTCCTGAAAATTAAAACAAAATTTAAAAAAAAAAGAAACTAGTGGAAGATATTCCTCCCACACACTAATTTGCTTGCTGGGCTTTCATTGCCACATGGTAAGAAGTCTTGCTGCTTTGGTAGTTGGAAAACTGTCTCTGTCTCCCTGCCATCTTCCTCCTCCCCTAATGAGCCCTCAAGAGCTAATAAATATTAGCACAGAATTTCTCATAGTTTCCTTTATCACTCAAATGACAAAAGAAGTTTTATGAATTCTCTGAATAAAACTCAGGCTGCAGCTGCCCCAGCTGAAAAGACAAAAAGAAAGCTAACATTAAGGACTTGAAGTTGATAAGTATTTTAAAATACGAAATTATCTTGGCTCTGACCCTACTCTAAAATCAGCCGAGATTTTATAACTTGGTAAAATTAAATGCCTTATCAACACACAACTGACTGCTACCCAGCAAAGATAAATTATCTCATTAGTGCCACAGAAATCAGATGAGGCGTGCATAGTAAGTGACATATTAAATGCAATTATAAAACCCTACCGAAGTGATGTTAGTGACCTGACACATGACAAAAAACCCCAACGAGGCAATGCAGAATCCAGGCTGGAAGATGTGCTGATTTTATTTCTATGCAGCAGACATCATATCCAAAACCGTTACTTAGCCACCAGTAAAAATCCCATAACCTAAAGTGTTGGAAAGGCTTAAGAAATTATTTATATGCAAAGAAGGGGGTATCTCTGAGAGGAGCAGAGCTGCCCACTAATGCCCACATCACCCACCTCCGTCCTCACCTGTGCACACTGTGCCCATCAGTTGCCAGACATAAGGCAGCTTCCTACTCTTCACATCTGCAGTGATAATTTTCCAATGTTAACCACCATAAAATGAGAATGAAACACATGGATCAAAAAAAACCATAGGGAGTCTCCTCCCATCTCCTGTCAGCAGTACCAGTGAACTGAACCCTTCCTGACCAGCATTTACTCAGCTCTCCTCAAACTCCCCTGGTGCAGGACTGCTGCAAGCAGACTCTCCCTTCTCTGCTGCAAAGTTTTTTACTAAAATCTGACCTACATTTTCCTTGCTGCAACTTACTGCTCTTTATCCCACCCACAGCAGAGAGATCACAGGCTATTCCTTCTCTCCAGCAGGCATTTACACTTTCCAGAGTCACACAGCCTAGCCAAGAGACCCGATGGCATCTTACATTATTTCAATTTGCTGTCCCACATCCTATTTCCTATTGTCATTCTTGTTTAACCTTTGCCCTTCCTTATATTTTCTATGAAGGGCTGTGCCCCAAAGTGGACACAAAAATGCCCCAACCGAGTTTTTCTCAGGACCAGCTACCTTAAAAGATTAATCCATGTGTCCATGCAACACTGTTCACATCCAGTAAGCTGTTACCTTGCTAAAGTATGTCACTGTCAACTACCACCTAGTTTTCAGACTACAGAAACACACCTCTCATGACTCATCCTTTGCTTGGACAGTGAATTGGGCAGCCTGAACACTCCCTCTTCACTTGCCTCATGGAACTCCACCGTCCACAAAAGCGTGGTCTGCCGGCAGACCACAGAAAAACTGGTACAGCCACCTCACCCACAGGGACTGCTCTGAAGAAGTGCTGAACTCCACCAGCCTCTCACACCATCCTTGGTGCCCATTGCCAAGCACAGCGGGAAGGCAAACCACAACACCTGACCCCAACCACTGATGTGAAACAACCCAGCAAATGTCCGCAACAAAGCAACTGCTCCCCATCAAACAGCTCAGCATCTCTCCACGAACCTGAAAATGAGACCGCTGCGATTTGGTCTCTGCTAGAGGCAGAAGCTCTGTGGAGGGCTTAGGGATGGCTCTTCCCGAAACACCATCTTGACGGCTGGCAAATGGGTTTTTCTTTTTTTCTGGGTTGTGGGTTTTTTCTTCCCTCCCCCCTCCTGACTTGCGTTAGACTTTTACGGTGAATTTGAAATGCAAACTCTTCTTCAGGCCACAGAGCCAAGGGAGTCTCCTCTGCCTGGAGCCTGTAGCAACACAGCTCTCTGCTGTACCTCCTATCTGAAACAGCGCTGCTGAACAGCCCTTGAGTAACATGACATGCTAGAAAAAGTAATCAAAACCTCTGTTAAGTTTCATGAAATCAGGTCAAAGAAACATGCACCTGTACCTGATACAAACACGCATTTTACAGTTTTTACACGTTTGGGGATTATTATATCAGTGATGGAGAGCCTTGTTTCTACAGGGAAAAAGACAAGAGGCAGACTGCAGCCTCTTGTCTTCCTGCAGTCTAAATGACATGGGGCCTTGCTACAGGGATCCCTGCTCTTTTCCATCGCTCACTAAGCCCAATGCAATAAAAGCGGAGGGAAAAGGCTGGAAAAAAAACCCTGGTACCTCTACTTCACTTTGCTAGCAAAGGAAAAACACAAACATGTACTTTTTAAATGTCGGCTGTCAGATGATCCAGCGCTTCTGTTCACCTATTGAAATGAGTCAGCTTGAAATGCTTTCCTTAATGCAACTTTTAGCTGCCATTAGCACTTCTGTGAGGGGCACTGCTGGTGTCAGATATGGAACAACCATGTCAGAGAGGAGCAGCCATTTTCCAAGCATGTTGTCTCATTCCACAATAAAACAAGTTATGCTGTTCACAGAATTACTTTTTATCCATCACTTTACTCAGCAAGACAGGCCAATACAATTCCTGTCCTTTTTCTTTCTCTGTACAGTTCATTTTTGTTCCTCCTGGAGGTTAGGAAGCAAATTACAAATGGACTGGTTTGGATCCTCAACACGAAGAGGTGTAATACTGTTTAACTGTAGGTATGTTGCTGGAATGCAGTTCTCTATTTTAATAATTTATTTTAATCGTAAAATTAATTATTGGTGACAGCACTAAACAGAAATAACCCATAGAGATCACTGCATTTTCATTTAAGTGCATGATAACATGGAAAAATGACACTCAGCAAAAAGATTTGAGCATCTTTAGTTTAGTTCTGCTTGTGGGCAGTGTTCAGATTCTTGCATTTTAAATTTGGGAGGTTAAAAAGTTTAATAGGACTAATTTGGTGGTCTAGTTACATTATCCAGTTGGGAAATTTTGAGGCATTACAGAATGTCTCTTCTCTTGCCCAAGATTCAAGCCAATGAAATCGAGACCAGGGTTTGTTATTGGCCAGAACCAATTATTTCTGCTGGGAGAAAAGATCAATTTGTGATAAGAATTATAATGAAATAACAGGGATAAGAATTTGAGAAATTCTGACCTTCAAGTAAGTTAATATTTTCTTTGTGAAAGTTTAAATACGGCCTTTATTTTATAGTCTTTTTAAAGGGAAATGAATAATAATAATTTTTTAAAGGCAATTTTCATTGTCTTGATGAATAGAAAACACTAATAAATTAATATTCTCTATTCTGGATGTCTTAGAGGAGGGTTTGACCTCATCTGCCCATGTGTACATAAGAACGCCCAATATCCTTTCCTCAGTTTACATAGAGTCTTGCACACCACAAACCCTGCTGGAAGAGAGGTCCTGTGCAGAAGTGCTGGTGCTTCTGCCCATCATCTCACAGGCTTGCCTTTAACTTGCCTTTTGACTGGAAAGAGATCAGTCAAGAGACTGCCACTCGGACTCCATTAACTCTTCTGCCTCAAAGAGTGTTCCTTACTGGCTTCTACTTCTCCATGCTTTTCTTCCACGTGGCAAAAAACCATCCTCTTTTCCTAAAGAACAACATCTAGGTGCTGGTTCAGTGATGCTTAGAGCTGTTTTTAGCCAAGACTGCTGATTTCTCAGGTTCACAGCCCTCTTGCACCATGTGATTCCTGCATGCCAAGATAACAAAACATGTATGGATTCACAAGTAGCACAGATCCAGCCCACAAAGACAGCTTGGTTACTTCCTGTGAGACCCCTCTGGACTCAGAACAGGCAGCATCTCCTCAGCTTAATCACCCACAGGTTTCAGTGAGATTTTAGCTTTTTATTTCCGTTCAGTCAGTGGGAAGCTAGTCTGATCTTCAGTATCACGTTCTCTTTGCAGTGGCTCTGCCCTGTTTTCCAGGCTATCCAGCTTCATTGTCTCCTTGCTTGCTCCCCTTTATCTTCCCTGTTCTCTTGAGAAAGTCTCCACTGCAGAGCCTCCTCCAAGGGGACAAACCCTGCCCTGCTAAACTGAGGGACATATAACAGAGTTTATGGGTGGCCACAGGGTTGGGGTCAAGCCCTTTGCTGCAACTATAAAAATTTTAATACTAATATATGCCTTCTGACTGTGTGCTAAGATAAGAAGAGAACTGGATGCAAAGGGGCATTTCATCTCAGCTGCATTTCAGCTTTGGAGAGTGATGGCAGTGTGGGATACCATTTGCAATATCCCTGGTGGATTTAAGATAGTGAGTTTATTATAATTTTAAACATGTTTTAATTAACAAATTCTTTTGTAAGCCACCGTCAGCAGCGGTTTCCATGGTTGCTGCTATCGGATATTGCAGAGCATAAAGTGGGGCTGCAGCAGCAGGGGGAGGCCACACACTGTGCTGATGGGGAAAGGAATCATTGCTGCCCACCAAGACCCTGGCTGAAGGGAAAGAGTAGAGTTCTGTGGCCCTCTGCCCTCGTCAGGGATCACCTCCCAGGAAGGCATCAGGAGAATTTTGCCTCCTCCATCTACCCACTGCCAGTCCCACTGGCTCCTCCCGTGGCCCCGCTGGCGTGAGATCAGATCCACCCTTCCTGTGGGAGAACAGCCACATTCAGCCCTGTCCCACACCCTGGGAATGTCCCCACGGTTCTTTCATACCAGAATGGGCACAGGCTTTAATTTGTTCATCTCCAGCGTTCAGTCGAACAATCTACAGTAGGTCGACTTTCTGATGGGAACTAAAGGCGATTCTTTAATTAGATTTAAGAACTGCAACACTTGAAGTTAAATCACGCTTAGAAAGATGAAAATTGAAAAATGATAACTAATGGGATTTACAGATGATTTCCTTTAAAAGTAAAAAATTATTATTACACACATGTACCCCAAGGACCTTTCAATAGCTGTTAAAAATATTCCTCTTAACAGCAGACAATGAGAATCTATCCACTTATATGGAAAGATGAACAACAAAGCTTCTGCTAAGACATTTTTTAATAAAAGTAAAGATTCCCAATTATAGACTACAGCCTGCAGTCCCTTCCACCTCCTCCTCCACTGCAGATTCTGTATTTCTTTAGCAACTGAAAATTATGTCACACCTAGGTAATATGGGGGCCTAGGCTGTGACCTAAGTGACATTGATGAGGCCGGCTGTAAAAAGGGACACGGAATCCTAGCTCAGCAACATGCAAGTCAACCGAAAACAAGATTTGAAATATTTGCCCTAGTGCCAAGTAGCATTTCATCCCAAATTTAAAACCATCTAAGGAATTTAGGACCTCAACACATACTACAGAGAAGCCAGGTATCATACTTTTAGGTAACCTCCTCAACACTAGGGATTTCTTCAACGGTGACAATAATGGACAGAAATTACTGCTTAGGGTTTAACTGCAGGGATAATGCTAATGTCAAGGTTTTCCCCTGTAGACCCAGACACTCTCTTTTGCATCACATTCATGTCTTCTGACATAGCCCCCAAGCCAACCGATTTCAGCAGGGGCAGATACAGATTCAGAATCTGCTTCATGGGAAAGATGTGTTTGCTTAATTAAGTGTGTAAAAATTGAACCTGTGAAGATATTCTAGCTGTAATCAAACACTGACTGGTGCACAAGGCTTTTTGTGCTATTTGTTTCCCACCTCTGGTTTGTGGAAGTCCACTGTCACTGCAAGTGCTAAACCACAGCGTCAAACAAAGGTATCGAGTGCCAGTATCTACACTGGTGACAGAGCTTGCAAACACACCTACTTGAGCAGGTGAACCTCAGGCCCTGTCCTTTTGCAGGTGACACATGCAAACTGCAGGGGATGTGATAAATCAGGTGGGAATTATTCACCTTATCAGCAATTTGAATAACATCTTTGTATATCTTTACAAAATACTGTGTGTCTTACAGGGGTCCCCCAAGGTATTCTAAAAGGAAGTATTTTAAGTTCCCCTTCAAGTGTTCATAGATAATAACATTTATTGTGAATTTTGTGGTCTTACTTGCACATTAAAAGAGTTAGCAGCAAATCCAAAAAGACAAAGAAATGCGCTCTAAATCCACAGACCAAAATGAAAATGAGGAATGATATAATAAATATATTTCCACAAGACAAAAGAAGGGCAAAACCTATTGTTTTTCACACAGATTACGTTAAAAAGTGTCATACAGAACTGGTAAAGAAAAAAAACCCGCAATGACGACTTAGGGTCTTTTACCTAGCGAGGCAAAATTCTTGCACAATTCGTGAATCCAAAAGTCACCAGTACACACCAGCCCTTTGGTGGTTCATTATATGCAGCAGGATGATTAGTGCGCTCACAGGGGTTAGGTGCCCTGCCCTTAAAACCAACAGCAACCTTGGCAAAGAAGCCAAAACCTGCTTCTTTGAGTCCTTTTCCCTTCAGTCTCTTTAGAGCATGACAAGCTAGCAGAAGCTGGCATGGCTTCCCTGTCTCCTCATAAGGGGAAGATACCAAAACCCTGCTACTGCTCTCTGGCAGGCACCTTTTTCCAGTGCTACATTTATTTCCAAGGAGAAGCTATAAATCTGTTGTTGCAGCACTAGAGCAAACAGTTTGTTCTAGTCAGGGTTTGCCAGGCAGGAAAAGTTTGGTATTTCACCAGCTTGCTGTTCTCCTGGGTCACCTGGTAGAGGGAAAATCACTGGCTCAGGAGCTACAGAACTCTGTCACAGCTTTCTTTTTACAGGGTGCATCATTAAAAAAGGTTTTGCTCGACTAGGTAAGGCAATATTTGAAGACTCTGGAGAAGAGATTATTTGGAGGTAGCATTGTGATACACAATGTGATTTACAAACTGATTTCATGCCATGCCACTTCAGGCCCAGGAGGAATGCCTTGGAAGTTATTGGGCTATGAGAAAAGCTGATCCATTTTCTCTCCTGAAAACCCAACAATCTGCTGTGTAGCAAGGCCTCTCTTGGGGTGCATCCTCTTCATTCACAGACTCTGATAGCGATGCTCTATCAGTACTTTTAACTTCATCCCAAATTATGAATGCTTTCAAATTTGAACAGCATTAAAAATCTTTCTTGCTTTTCCTGGCAGCCTGCAGTGCAAAAATGTTAACTCAGGAGTTTACAATGGATTATAAATGACATGTAGTGACATGATGGATACCTGGCTTTGCAGTATATATATGATCTCAGAATACAAACCTTATTCCTTGTTTCCCTAATCTGCGACATGCAAATCAGTGTTGTCAGCAGTCTGTCTTCAGCATTTTGATTAATAATGTTAACATGGTGTTCTAAATTGAGTTATTGTTCACATTTCTGATCATATTTATGCTAATAGGTTTTTTTTTCCTTTCTAATTTAAACTTTTATAAAAACATTATTTTATGACCAGCAGGTTTACTTTCATAGGCTATGTTTTTTTCAAAATGAAGGCAAGATTATCAGGATCAAAAATTACTTTATTTCCTCTTTAACTGAGAAAATACATTTTAAAGATTAATTTCAATCTTACCCTATTTTCCAGTTCACATGTCTGTAGTGAGGTTTTTCTTAGAACATACAAGTAAGAAGGCACTGAACTTTCCTGTTGACATGAGGTCAGAGAACACACAGATTTCCCAACCACAAACTAGTTCAGTTTTTGGTGATTTTTTTTTTTTTGGCAATATGCTTCAAATGAAGCACTTCCAGACTAATGACACCCAATGACCCATCAGCATGCCTTGTAGCCAACATGTTCTCACTCAATGCCAAAGATGGGGGATTTGAAGGCGGTAACTCAGCCTTCATGAACAAACAGGGCTGAAGGCACAGTCAAGACAGGCTTCACAAGAGGTCAATATGGAGACTAAAATAAGAAAACACAGAAAAAAGTGTTTGAGATGGGCCTATCTCACATTAAACACCAAAGAATCCCTAGCAAGACCGCACTGGTAGTATTCACAGTCCCTGTTAAGCAAAGATCTGATTTCTTTCCAGTCCAAGAACTGGCTCATGACATCCGACTGCAGTCTTCCTAAGGCCGTGGCGAGGGCAGGATTACTCTCTATGCTCTCTAATTGCAAAAATTTGCTCTCCAGCTTCAGGCATCTGAAGGGCATGATTCACAGTTTTAGCAGGAAATGACGGGGCTGTTGTGCTCCTCCTGGCAGCAGGAGGAAAGATGATGCAAAAGCGAAGGAGAAGACCGAGGGCCGTGAGGATGACTCGACCATGAGGCTTTGGCACATCCATCAAAGACAGGCTGTGTTTTTATACCTACAGACAGGAACGGGAAGTTCCACCCCTCACCAGCCAACATCTAAAACTGTCAAGTGTCTTAGCACTGTCTCAGTGCCTCACTGAGAAAGAAAGAGAAAAATTAATTTTGGAGCTGATTTTAATAACAGTTTTGCAAATCTACTTTTTTTTGGTTTGTTTGTTTGTTCTTTGTCCTTAAAAACAGAACTTTTCTGGAGTGCTGCAGACCCAGGATGAACCAGGATGTGTGGAAAACCTGACATTTTTCCTCAAACATAGAAAAAGGAAAGAATGTAGAAATTGTATGAAAACCCACTTTCTTCTCCCACTGAGCAGCAACCAACAACTCAAATCACTAAAAAAAATAAATCTGCAATTTTCCTCCAGATGAAGAGTATAGTGGCTTTTGATACATATGCACCTAACTGTGGCTTTCAGTGAGCACAATTAATATCTCTTAATGCAGCCAACAAAAGCCAACCTTTTTTAAGATACAAAGCTGAAAAAGGGGATCTGAGGCTGAGCAAGCAGAGAGAGGAACAAAACGCAAAAAGCAGCTCCAGTGCTTAAGGCAACCTACACGCACACCATCTATAGATGAGTCTCTTGCTATGAAGTGCATTTATATGGATCATTATCTTCACATGATACCTAGGCATTCCAGAAGCATTCAAGTGACCACAATTATGCACGGCTCAGCACACCGCTTACGTACGCACGTGGGTGGCTTTAAAGAATCCTGAAATTATGTCAAACACGATGGGGAAATGGGGGGCTTCCCATTGAAGGAGAGAAAGAACAGCAGAGTGCACGCAAAGGGCTGGGCCCGTCCTACCCATTGTGCTGGACATAAAAAGCGAGACTCGTAGACGAAGTTAAAAACATCACTTTAACCCAATGGAGGACAGATGTCGAAAACATCAATCCTGCCCATGTGCAAGGAATTTCATAACCACCTTTGCTGTGTGGCTCAGTTCATACAGGGAGAAGCTGGAAGAAGGCAGAAAGAAGGAAACAATTTTAAAAACTTTTGTGTAGGTGGGAAGGGGGAGACGGCTGTACAAGCAAATTGCTTTGAAAAAATCAGCTGGTGATGGGTTAGGGCTGAAACAGGAATTTTTGTAAGCTCTGCAGTGCAGCAAAATCTGGGAACCACAGTAGGAAAAAAGACAGGTGGACTTCACTAGAAGTTGCCCAGTCGTGTCTCTGTGCAGCTTCCTCATGGAGCTCCCACCTGGCCCAAGAACCAGCTGGACTTCCTTGCTATTGCCAGGCACCACATGATGCTCAGATAGGAGGCATTTTGCTACTCTAGCTAATTAGGAAATCATAGAACTAACCTCAAAAAGCACTCTCAACTCCCATCTTAAAAACCCCTGCCTCCCCAGTGCTTTTAAACTCTACTTAATGGAACCCCTTTAGAAAGGCTCCTGCAGCCTGTGCCTGCATGGCACATGTCTGGGGACAGAGACTGGCTCTGTGCTGTCACAACAAACTGGTTCCTGCTTCCCAGTGATAAGGGAACACACTATACATTAATCTCCTTTTACAATATCATATAAAACCCTAATTACAACCTCATGCCTTCACAACAAACGCATCACACATTTAATTCATGCACAAATGTCAGCCCTCAACAAATTTTTTAATGTGGCTGAGTTTGTAATTAAGGGTTTGCTTTGTGAGGCAAGTGAGGTATTAGGGTGTGACCATGGAGCTCAGCTCTACCACTGCTATTTCCTGCAGGCTTTTCTCAGATATAAGCAAAACCAGGACAACTGACCAACTGATTAAGAAGATCTAGTCCATAGTCAGAGCTCTTACAGACCTACTTCTGGAACAGAAAACCCTTTGTGAGCCCTATCAATAGAAATAACCAGACAAACACTTCATTTGAATACCTAGCAGATGGTTCCAGTCCAGGTAACCATTAATCCATGTTCATCTTCCTCTCTTTTTTTATGTAATTTCAAAGAGAAATAGACCTATCTTTCTTCTTTTTATATGTAGCTTAAAAAAATCCAAAGAAACAATTAAGCAGGATCTTTGGTGGTAGCGCTTAAAAGAGATTTTTAAATTGGGTAAAAGGGGCACACAGTACAAAGCTTACACCCGTTGGTCACCCAGCCAGCAGCAGCCTTTCATTATTCTAACACGGATCAGCCCTGAAAATAGGAACTCAAGTCTTATTCAGAATTCACAAGAGCCTTCTTCTGGGTTGGTGGTCACCTCTAGGAGCTCCGACAATCCCACACATGAACTTTGCTGTTACCTAATGACCTTTGTTGGGAACACAAACAGAGACACATGCGAAGTCCTTTAAGATCCCAAATGATGAACATACCATGTCTACCTAACAACACCCAACTTAAACTAGAAACTCGTGACCCACTGCAGTGTTAAACCCCGTGAACACCTTCCTTTTCTTGGTTCTTCTTACATGAACTGCATTCCCTTGACTTCAGGATAACATACAGATTTCTGGAAATTAGCAAATAAAAACAATTCTTCCAGTTGTAAGGATGTTCCAAGCTTCAGAGCTTTGTGGTGGAAACTGGAGAGAAGAGTCTTACATAAGCAGATGGAATAAATTCACTGATTAGGCAAGAAAAACATTTCAAATAAAGCAGGTGAAACACACAGCACAGGTGATTTTTCACCTGTACACAGCCACGGAACAATTTTTTTAAATTATAAAGTTCTCACAGTAAGTGGTCTTCTGTAATATCACGCAGCAGAAATGAACAGACTTCACATCACACTCAAGCAGAGTGACCGTGACTGCGGCTCTTGGATAATCAGCCTTTGAGGTGCAACATGTGAGACGAATGTTGAGAATGTCACTGGAGAGGCATACAACAACACATACTGCCTTTGTTAATCACATGAGATTCCACCCTGCCAGATCCAAAGCACCGAGGATAAGGAGCCTTTGGGATGCTTATATGGAAAACAATTTATTATGAATAAAACACTTTGCCATCAGCAGTGGCAGTAAAGGAGGGAATGTTTTATGTGAGAATTTAAGACCACAAAACCCAAGAAATTTTTAAAGCCTCATTTTTATAAACCAAGTTATTAGATTAAATCAAATACATAGTAAATACATCTTCAATAGATTTTATCTCATGTAATCATGAGAACGACAGACAAGAATCTCCAATTTTTTAAAGTGACAGACTTATCCCAGGCTTAATTTCAATGGGTCCACTGGGAAATAAACAACAGGAACATACAGAAAAAAAAAAACCAACAAAACCAAAAACAGTAGTTTGTAAATGTTCTTAGTGTAAAATATATCAAGCCAGAAAGTGTATTTAAGATCTTGAATGAAGATGAATGAATGAAGATCTTGATGAAGTTATGGCATGCATGGCTGGCTACACTAAGAAAAGTTGGATCTGTGCTGAACTGCAGCAGAGGTTCTGCACAGACAGCTGCACTCCTTCAAGCTGTATGGGACATATTGGATAAAAATCCAATCAATGACTGTAAGGAGGGAAGAAGCAAAAGGGAAGCACAGGCAAATTTAATTAGGTTCCTACCCAGGCTTATGACATATATATTACAGCAGAATTTATCTGCCAGACTGACCAAGGCTCCATTGTCCAGGAAACGGACTGAAAAAGTGCAAGCCTGTATCTCAAAGGCCTTTTAAGTTAAGAGTTATTAGGTGAAAAGAATAGAGTAATAAAACAGTGGATGTGGTTACTTCTAGTCAATCAGAAGAGACAATGACAGACCTTAATCTGCTTATCTACAGTCCATGTTGCACTTCCTACAGGACAAACTAACCAGAAATTCTGCATTGAATCTTTTGGGAAACGGTCACCAAAATCAGAGAAATCCACCAAGACTGGAAGTTAGTTAAACCATCTTTTACATTATTAGAATTATTCTGCATCTATCATCTTCTACATGATTATAAATGTAGGTGAAACAATCATTACAAAAAAAAAAAAATCACTGTAACTATTGTGATCCTCTCTCAATAAAGACATTGCTTCCCATCAGTGGGTCGTGATTGGGGACAGACACTTTCAGAGATTGCTTTCTTTGACTGTTGGGATTTAAGCCTGCCAGGACACAAGCTCGAAGAATAGTATTGGCCTATATGATTAAGGCTAACAAAACCTTCAAGATCTCAATTTTGCAGGGCTTAGGAAAGGCAGAGGAGGTCACTCTCTATATCTGGTATCAGTCTGGGAGCCAGAGCACTGGAACTAAGAATATAGACAGTGGTGAAAACTGCCCCTTTCTAGATGCCAAGTACTTGGAGTCTACTGACCAGGAGGAAAAAGAAAGGATGCTGCAGTCTTGATGATCCTTTATCAGGCACTCAAATTGCTGAAGCCATCGCCTCCTAGGCGTTGCCATTTTAACAGAGGTGGTCTTTTTCTTCTTCCTTGCCTCAGTAAACATTATTGATAACTAATCAAAAAACATTTTTTGAGAAATCTTTTCATTCTGGATAGGTGAGCAGAAATCCATGGTTTTCTATTGACACAAATGCATATTGTCAGTGCAGGAACCCTAGTGAGCAGCAGCAAGGCTCACCATCCACACCCTTGACACCAGAGAAAAGGGACATGTCACGCTTGCCAGAAATATGTTGGTCTGTGAGCATTATGCCACAGTGACAATTGAAAAAGCCACAATCAACACTCTCCCTAAAAATAAGGCAATTCAAAAATGTCACTTCTGTTGTCACAGTTGATGTCACTTAAGTGTCACTTGGAGTTAATATTAGACTAATCAAGCCAATTATAGAGTACTTATAGTATTTAATAGCCTCTTGGATATGACTTTTGATACAAAAATCTGCGTATTCCTTGATGTTTTATGAATTTAAACCGGTTCAAAGCTCAGCTCTAACAGAGCGAGGAGCATGCAAGGTGTTGAGAAAAACCCCTCCACTGTTCAAGGAGAAAATGATGCGTCACTTCACTAGCCACAGTGGACTTTTAGCAGTGACTCAACATGAACAGGTCTCTCACCACTCACTGAGCCCTTCCAGCCCCTCTGCTGGGTCTCAAGGGTTGGCTTCTGCTGCTTCATTTCAGAGGCAGCAAAGGCTCACGGGCAAAGCCGTGCAGATGGCTGGAAAGGCTCAGGCACAGAGACACCTCCCTCACTTGAGAGTGACCCAGCTACTTGTTCAGCCACGCATCCAGGACCACCTGGTAGCACGCTGCAGTCCCTGTCTACATCCCCACGATGCAGTTCATCCGTCCCTGGGGATGAGGTTTGCCTGGAAACCTGCACACCGCCGCTCCAGAGTCAGAAGAGGTACTTCAACACTCCCACTCATCTGCTGAGGAAGCAGAACTGGGCAGAAATTTTTTCTCTGACATCTATTTTCTCCTTTCTTTAGTACGGGGGCTAATGAAGAGTTTCATGTACACATAATTGTCATGCACAGCAGTTTAATCTCCCTACGCGGTGTTCCTGGTCTAAACACACAAAGAAGATACATTGATTCTCAGGAAAATTAATTGTGGGGGCATAAAATGGGCAGGAGGGAGGGACAGCGATGGTATTTCACTTTTCCAAAGGGAAGAAAACCATACTTTTGGGATAACAGGTGCCCTTGAGGGAAGGTCAGAGCAAAAGCAGATAGCGTCAGGAAAATTACTTTGCCTTTTAATAAAAAGGAATTTAGTAAATGCAGACATGAAAGGCAAGCTGGTACAAAGTCACATATTCTTAATTCCTTCAACCCCAAAAGGCAGTGCTCCTCTTCCTGTTAGAGCACCAAGAGCAAAGGCCTTGGAAGGAATGGACACCAGAGGCTCTACCCAAAGCACTGTCTCCAACCCTTTTTCACACAGAGCCCAGTGCTCATTTCTCCTGCAAAGGCTATGCCCCCAAAAAAATCCAGCCTGGAGGTCCCTGGTCCCACTCCTTCAGGAAAGGCTGCTTATAACATGCCAATCTTTTCCAAACTTTTGGTGAGCAACGGACAGGGGTGAATATACTATTTCACTGAGGAGAAAGATAAGAAATCACTACATTGGCCGGTTTTATTTTCAAAGGGATGGGTGTTTTGAATATTTGCAGCAGTCCTCAGAGAGACAAATGGGTTGTCCGTGGATAAAGTGGTCAAGGGTGTACGATACAGACATTTATCAGGCACACATTTATAAGCTATGTGTGCTTTATAGCATAATAATCAGTAGTTGTCTCCTATCCTGTGCACAAATGCATCCTCCCATCTTCCCGGGCACATTCGATAACTAATTTCTCTCCTTCTGAAATCCAAATAATCTTATTTATCCCTGTGGAACAACCTGGGTGAAGTAATTCGAACTCCCAGGGGTGGAAACACAGAAGGGACGTTGGAAGCAATGTCCTTGAGCATCCTTGGCACCTGTGCAGGCTGAATCCCTGGTGCATCCACAGCCACTCTGCCACGTGTACATATAGAAATACATGTAAGACTGCGTATATCTGACTTGAGCAATAGAGAAAGAAGGGGAAAATTGTATCCTCAGGGAATCATTGCTGCTCTTCAGCTCTCACCACCAATGCCGCCTCTTTTTGTGCCTGGTCCTGACTCATAGGAGCAGAAAGCCAGTCACAGTCCAGAGAACAAGCAGCTCTCCTTCTGAGGTCACTCAGTGAGAAGTCAGGAGACACAAAACATACAATTGCAAAAAAAACCAACAGACAAGTCTGGGGATTTTCCCCATGCAAAAAATCTCACTTGTATCATAAACAGAAAAAACCCCTATTCAGCGTGATATAAGTGCCCTCTTTGTAATTATAACTTGCCACATTTTCACGATTTCTTACTCTGTATTTACTATTCTGTTTTGCTGCTGCAGAGTTTCCTCTATTGCAATCAGTGTGGGTGTCTGGAGTGTGAGCTGTTAAGATTTCTGCTCCTCCCCTCACATCAATATGCTGGCAGTTATCATAAGCAGCTACAGTACAGATCCTGGTTAGAGATTTGCAAGATCTCACACAAAAATGTAAGAGTTTCTAGATGGAAGAATTATGTTTCCCTTTAACAGAAAGTTTAAGGAACACGTACATAGGATTTAATGGAAATAAATTAACAACAAAGAAGCGCAAATTCTTTATAATAAAAATAATTGTAAAATTCTTTATAATCCTTATGTAAGCAAAACAATGCAGTGAAGCATCCACTGAAATACCATTCTTTAAAATTAATTTAGAAGCGAACCCCATGGACTTGGAAAAAGCAAAGAATATATGTTACGAAGAAGTACTACACCCATGTAAAGGAAAAAATATTCCCTCAGATTTCAGATATATCCTTTCCCTTAATATGTAAGTAAAAAGGAAAACCAAGATAATTTCAAAAGAAAGACATCCAAGTATTTATATATATTTGTATATACTGCACTATATCAACCCATAATTGACCTTGCTTTGTAGACAATCACTTACAAAAGGTTAACTTCTCAAGAAATGAAGGGGGCTCAGACAAAAATAAAATTATATTTTTTCAGCCGAGGCCAAATCACAGCTTGTCATATAAAGCAGCCCCATACTATCTTCTACTTTGTTCCCTTCTCGTGGATGCCTCACAAAGCACTTCCATTTTACACAAGGGCGCACCCAAAGTTCAGATAAAGAGGAATACTGCAATTGTTCTTCTTTATTTAGAAGGCATGAAACACACCGCAACACAAGATAAAAATTTCAATATTCTTTAAGGAGCATTAAAGAGGAGCAATGCCGACAGCTTATGTACTTTTGTGTGTATTTTAACAGCAAAATACCAGCACACAAGCATTCCTCAAAGAACTTGCGTAAATTTTATCAGTGGATCGTTTCCAGCCCCTCCAACATTTCATCTCTGCCTTCAGCAACTAATGAGTTAAAGATGATAAATACCATTAACAAAGGAAAGAGGATCTTTCCTTTGTTTCCCAAAGAATGCGGAAGCCTGAATTCTGGCAATGTATTTTTATATTCAGCGAAGTTCCCTAAGCGGACAATATTGCTTCTAGCTTTGTTCATTACTCTGCCTTAAAAAAAAAATTATGCTTTGATTATCGAGACGGCAATTGTACTATAAAAGTCATTAAAATGTTTATTTCCTATTACTGATTCTATCTGTGTATTTTCCCCCTTGTAGAAAAATAAGGGGAAAAATGTACACCAACACCTCAAAATCCATATAGTCTGACTTCATTTGATGGAAAAAGTCTTATCAGGGCAAAGGAGAATTATACATAAACTCAATAATAATCAGTCATTAAATATTAAGCCACCAAATATGCATCTGAACAGCATTTCAGATGTTAAATTTGCCACCAATAAACCAAAAGGAGCCCAAATAAACCACCCATGCCACAAACAAAAAAAAATGGTTTTAGGTTTGTTGGTTTTGTGTATAAATTATAAAACACAAAGCTTGCTCCTACCATGTCTCCTTATGCAGGTTAATGTTTAGGTCCTCAATTAATTCTGAAGGGACTGTTTCACAGAGTCAGGAGAAAAGGATTCACTGAGCACTCACAGCAGTCATAGCTTCACACACCAATTTCACAAAGGTTTCAGTGATACAAACATTGCATACATTCATAACAGAATTTACTGAATAGACTGTAAGTTAGCAAAATATCAATAAAAACCATTGACTCAAGTATCTGATTAAAAACAGAGCTTTTTATTGTTCTTTTGAACCTGTCAGTTATGAGCCTTATTGACCTCTTCTGTAATGAGGGGGCAAATGGTCTGTGTTATTCAGCAAAAAAAACCAAACAAACCAGAAGTAACAGACAGCAAATTTCCCCAAGAAAAAAATTGCTCTGTTTTTAAAAGTTATTTTCAAATGTGCTCACATTTTCAAATTAAACCCATTTAAATAGTAAAATCTGCGCATTTGTATTTGAAGTCTAAATGATATTAGTATTACACTGCAGTTCTATCAGAAAGATAAGAAGAACAATCAATACCTTAAAAAAGACAACTATCTGCAAGTATAGCCTGGACTAATAAAAGGGTAAAAAACAGGAGTTTTATATAAAGTGCAGTTTTGCTTGCAAATCTTTTGCCCCCTCTTCAAGCTTCACATACATTTAAAAAATAATTTAATTTCTACCTCTTTGTTTTGGACACTATTAGAGGAAAAAAACATTTTGAGGCACAAATGTTATAAATATTTATGCTTTTAAATTATGCCAGATAGACAAGTTATTAGCACAGCCCAGTTTAACACGGATCTGGTGGAAACCACACGGTACCATTTTAAGTGAGGCACCTGGTCTGTCAGTGCACATCCTCAAGGACAGCGTCTTGGTATGGAGAAGAGAAGAAAGCAATACAGCAAGGGGTTTTTATGTCCCTTGGTAAGCGGGATAAGCCAGAGGCAAATTGTACTTTAAGTTTTCAGTGACTGTGGGGGAAGAATAAGGTCCATCCGCCGTTCTACTCAGAAGGCTGCCTGCTGAAATCCCATAAACTGGCTTACACAGCACTTCCAAAACCAGCCTGCTCACACCTCTGCCGTTTCCTTCTACCTGATGTACCCTTATCTTGCTGAAAAAACAGATGCAACCTGATTCTCAGCTGAGGGGTTTACCGTAGTGCACACAGCAGACATCATGCTTCCCTATATAAAAGGGTGTTCCTCGCAGTCAGATACTGTTGGTCATTTGCATACATACTAATGGAAGAATAAATAAAGGCAGAGAAGTAACTGCTCTGTCTCTTTCTTTCCAAGGAGTTACTCTACCTTTCTGCACGTTTCTAAACTTTCGACTGGAATAACGCAGAGGGTGGAAGCAGCTGAAAAGCATCTGGACCCGATACCAGGATTTTTCCCCCTGCCCGTCTAGGACAAGCTAGCAGAAGTGCATACCTCTACATTTAAATACAAAAAGGAAGACTACGTTGCAAAGGAAGTGCACACAAGGACAGATGTTCACATCTCATACAGGACTGGAGGAAAACCTAAATACTTATGACAGGAATACATCTGATACAGAACCAATTATAAAGGCTTTCTGCCATACACGGTGGCCACTAATATTTTACCACTACTTTTGCAGAGTAATCTGCAATTGAAGAAATGGCATAAAGAATGATTTCTTTTTTTTTCAGTCCTTCTGATATAACCCACCCCCTGAGTTAAACGCTGACAGCTAGAGAAAGAACACGCAGAGCCATCTATTCAGACGTAGCACTGTGAATACGTTCAATTAAAACTGCACAGCATCATCTTTGAAAAAGGGGACACACCGACTACATTTCCCACCAGGAGCCAGACCTCACCTCAAGTGATACATTACATGCTCTTGCAAGGTGGAATACTTCTTCCTTCCCCATGAAAAAAAAAAAAAAAGAAGAAAAAAATTCAGCAGAGGAGGAGATTAAGGGCACTTACCTTGATTTCTTTTAGGGAAAAAAAAAAACCAAAACAAACCAACAAAAAAACCCAGAATAATAATAATAATTTTAAAAATTATCAACAAAAGAGCCCGGCTCCAGCACCTTGAACAGCAAACGCATCTGGGAAGGCGCTGGCGAGAGCGAGTGGAGCCGAGGGCAGCAGCAGCAGCAGCAGCAGCAGCGAGCGAGGCTGGGGCGACTGCGGCCGTGCCCCCTTTCCCTTCCCGGCAGCAGGCACGACAATGCGCCAACACCCCCTCCACGGCACAGCAGGCAGCTGTAGCCAGGAGACAGAGGTGCTTAAATTAGAAAACCGCTGCCAGAGGAAACAAACGGGAACCACAGCGACCCCCTCGACCCCAGCAGCTATCAAATCCGGGAAGATATAGTGCACATCTGTTTTACGAGGCCCCCAGGGAGCTCCAACTCCAGCTACTTACCCTGTCTGCATTATTAATAGATGTTAATGGCGCCATTATAGCGAAAAGAAGCCTCTTCCTCTTTATATTATGGAAATTCCAAAATTCCAAGTTAGGTTTGTTTGTGGTTTTTTTTAATTTAAAAAAAAAAAAAAAAAGGAAGCAG
>VWZN01019299.1:149350-162366 GCA_013396955.1 Regulus satrapa | reverse complement strand
AAAATACCAATTTTAACCCAAAAAAAAAAAAAAAAAAAAAAAAACAAAAACCAAAACAAACACCTCAATGCCTCAAACTGCAGAGGAAAAAGAAAAAGCCATCCTTAAGGATGGAAATACCCCAGCATTAATTGCAGGATGAAATTTTTGCATATGTGGGGGTAGGCTGGGGAGAGCGAACGTGTCAAGAATCACCTTCTTGTGCTGCAGATGCATGCTGCAGCTGTTTGCTGGCTTCCCACAAATGAATGAAAAGTGCCGCTAATTCTTCCAAGACAAATGTAACCGATTGGCTTTGTTGCCTGCTTGCCTCTGTGGCTTTTGAGACCACGCAAGTACGGTGCAGACGCAAAATCACAGGGTCTGGCTGTATTAACTGAATTACAGACAGCGCTGATGTGATCATCTTCATCTCTCTCTCGCGCTCTCTAATTATTTATCCAGATCAAGCCTGACTGCTGGAAAATTAGCTCTCTACAGGAGGTAACCGAGCTGAAAGGTTCTTTTTACCAAGAAATGATGGGCTGGCCTCTAGCAGTACATATGCCAGTGTGCAGTTGTAAGGAAATGTCACAAGATGTAAATTTGCAAGTAGATTTCTCATCCTCCCAGAAAAAGAAATAAGACATTTTAAGAAGATATATATATATATATATATATTTATACAGACACACAAAATAAGTAACCATCCAAATTCCTGACCCCGAACTTAGAAGAATTCATTTAAAATGGAAAGAGAGAAGACGTATATTGGTCACATCTTCTTTTCATTGCTTTACATAGTCAGTGCCACTTGCCTGTCTATGAACAAATTCATAGTATTTCACTTGTGCAAGATTTTTACTTCTTGCCAGCAACTGCAATGAGACCAAGTTTTAGTTCCAATGCTTAGGGGGAGAAAAGACAGCAGCACTTTAGTCACTGAATCAAACCAACCCACAGCAGAATGAACAAAGCATAAAAAAACCAGGATAGTAGGGGTTTTTTTAAGTTTAAGATACTGTTCTAGCCTGTAGCAATCTAAAAGCAACTGTGAATGTAATTTCCTTTTTTTAGTTAAATAAATGGAAAATAAAAAGCGTTAAACCTGCGAGACAAACAAGGGTAGTTTAAAAGGAATAGCTTTGAAATTATTTTCCAATTAGCGAGACTGTCATTACAAGTCAATTTGCTGTACTGCATGCATATATGGATGTACACGCTTTTAATACACTTTAATGCACGCTTTGGTCCAATTCTAGTCACATGTAGGCCAGTATAAATTTTAGTGCTAGAGAGCTTTAACTTACATTTGAAGCATTAAACACACAAAACATGGACATTAAAACAATGCAGCAATATGAAACAAACATACTGATTTTGATAGCTACAACCTTCGGAACTTAATTGTTTGGAAAGCAAAAAAAGAAGCCGATTCCAGGCTGAATCTCTCTGCTTGCTGCACTTGCAGCAGTTTCAGCATGTCAAGCCTTCCCCGATTTTTTAATTGCATTGGGTGTTATGCATGCCAGGGATGGGTGAGAATAGTTGTCAACCCACCTGACTGCAGAACAAAGAGCATTTTTTCTTCCAGCATTTGTTACTGATGCTTGAGCCACACCCTGCGTCCTTACAGAACACGCTCTTGCACACATTTTCCTTTTTCCTACCCACAGAGAGAGATGATTAGTACGGAATAATAGAATAATAGAATAATAGCCATTCTCTAGAATTACCACCCTGGGTTTCACCATTTTTTGAATCCCCTGTGGGTTTACTTTTAAGGGACCAAGAAGGACTGCGGGTGCTGCTGCATTTTCCACACTGCGGGGGAGTCCCTGAGTTGGGATGCCTCAGCATCCCACAACCTGACTCCCCTTGCCCTGCTTGGGATGATTCTGGCAGATGAGGGGCCTCACCCTGCTCATCCAGCCACGGGAGAGGGAAGGCACAACCTCCTGAGCATTTGGGAGCAGAAAAATTTAAAAAAAAACCCCACAACCCATCAACCAACCAAAAAACCCCCAAAACCTAATGCTACAAGAGAGGGAAACCTCTTGCCTGGCCCCCCTACCCACCAGCCCCAGGGACCTGCCTGAGGGGTTGAAATGCTCTGGGTGGCATTAACCCCTAACAGCTATTTGTCAAACCATGTGCCTCCTATCACACCCCCTCAAATCCTCCAAGAGCTGGCAGTTTGCAAGGTTGAACTCCTCCCATTCTGGTTGGTGCGCTGCTCTGCACAAAGACCTTTCTGACTTTCATTTTTTGCCTACATGCCCATTAGCACTGCAAATCACACACACTGGTCCCTCCAGAATCAGGTACAAGAACAAAATCTGGCTACAGATTCGTAGGCTGGCTACACAGCGCCCAGAAACCTACTATGGTTTTTGCAGATTTGTATAAACAGGCATATTCCTGACTGGATCTATTTATAAAATGACCAAGCAATGCAGAGCTTAGATGCGGACAATGCAACAACTGGTACCCGCAAAGCGACTCACATCCCTTTTCCTGCCTGTTTGAAAAAATCTCCTCCATCACCTCAATTATCTCTTCCTGAGATGATTCCTGAGAAAGTCTGGAGGCAATCAAATGCCACAGCTTCTAACATTGCCCCCCCCAACCATTTCATGAGGTTTACCAACAACTTGGCTGTGGTTTCGGTGGCTCTATACCAGTGGGTAACTCCTAAGCATCTTTAGAGTCAACAAGGCAGCCCTGTCCCTCTGCATTTCCTGAGGCATTGAAGTTTCTGACCTAACGAAAGTAGCAGGAATGGTGGCTTTCACCAGGTTTCAGGGCAGGTGGAGTTAAGGAATGGTATGATTTAGCCTGGATTATCTTTGCAAGCAGGAGTAGAGGGATTACTTTTTTTTTTCCCTGTTTCCCTGACACAGCACATGCATCTAATGTGCTTCCCAATCCTAGCCTGGTTGTCCAAAACCGCTTAACAAGCAATGCTATGGCCTCTGTGAGGTTTAGTGTAGAGCTTTTTTTGTTTGTTTTAAAAAGAGCTTTTGTTCAGCTGTTCCTTGGTATTTGATATGTTATCATCCACCAGCCACGCACCACCGAAGGGAAGCCGTGGTGCTCTTGGGCTGTGGCTAAATTCTGCGTCAAACAGAAAAAAAAAACCAACGTTTGACGCAGAATCAAAGAAACTGTTGCCACTTCAACCTTCGAGAGGCAGAAAAATAAAACCATTTGAACTTTTGATCACATGATTCTTGAATAACCAGCAAAGCCAAAGCTTTAAAAAAAAAACCCAAAGAAACTGTATATTCCTGGACACATTAGACTGCCAATTGCTGAATGTTCTTGTTACTATTTTGAAATAGGGTGTGGGTGGAGGTACCTACTAAAGCTTTCTACTGCTACTGCCACCATTGCTGCTAATGGGGTAGGTGTGTCCAGAAATTCCTGCTCCTAAGGAGAAGCCTGAACTTGCATCTTCGCCTCTGCCCGGGACACACTGAAGACAGGAATTTCTTGCACCATCTGTTATTTGCATCACTGCTGCACTGGGGCTGCCAGCCTGTGACAGCACCCAGACCTGCTGCAGGCATAGCAGCAGCCAGGGAAGAACAAGATGAGCCATGAAGGGAGGTCACCAAGACCGTGATGGCCACGGAGAAAGAGGCAGGCAGCAGAGTGTGTGTGACACTGATATGACTGGGCAGTCGCCGTGGAAAACCCCACACTTTTCCACGGGAGAGAAGATTAGAGGCTTTTAAGGCACCTTGTTGGTGAAGGCATCACAGGAGTATGGGAGGAGGAATTCTCAGCCCAGCTCCACACCTTGCTCCACTGTGAGCTGCCACCCTGTTCAGTCGAGCCTCACCAGGATTTAACCCGCAGAGGACACACATGGCACAAAATCAGCATCTTCTCTCCCCACAGCTGGTGGCAGCGGCCAGAGGTCCTGCCTGTATCTCTGTGGCAGTACAGCTACCAGACAGCAGCAGAACTTTCCTGGTCCACTCATCTGTGCAGCACACTGCACCCTGCTAGACGCCCATTTGCACTCAGATAGAAATGTCTGCTGAATTTTCGTGGAACCTTCAACTTGCTTTCCTAACACCGTTGGGATTATTTTTTAAACTGATCAACTCTGCTCAAGACTTAGGCAAATGGGTTTTACACAGTCATTTTTATGTCGCTGAAAACATGTCTGAAGGAAAACCAGGAGGTCTCCAGAGTACTGACACTGCATGAATAGATAACAAGCCCTAAAATAAAAGAAGCAGTACAGAGCACCACAGCTCTCAAAATAAACAGGTATGTGAATACTCAGCACCTTTCTTAGCGATGTTAATGTTCAAACTGGGCAGTTTATCTACTTTTTTGGCATAGTAGCTGTACCTGCTGAGACCAAAAGAAGAAAAACAGCAGATTTTAATGAGAGTAGAGTTGAACTAGCAAGTACCAAGACTTGCTAGTTTTTAGATTACAAGTGCGCTGATAATCCCATAACCATTCAACCTCTGCACCCCTCAAACAGGCTATTTTTTGCCCAGCTGGACACCAGCCTCCTGGAACATGGACAGCAAGAAGATGCTCCCAGGTTCCCTGTACCTGGTGCACCTAAAAGCCCTGATGAATCCCCTGCAGCACCTAGGTGATCCACCAGTTCCCTTTCCTGACATATGCTGCATCTTCCCTCCCAGAGAACTCACCTCCCACTGGCTTTCCCTGGAAGGAATCTTAATCCTTCTGACCTTTCTGAATACAAGTCCTTCCGCTCTTTATTTTCTTAAATAATCCCTACCTCCAGTTGTGGCCAGGCACACTTATTTTTTTCACTTTCCATTCTTTACACAAATTTCAACCCTCTGTGCAAGGCTGTAAAGTTGTTGCTGTAGGTCTTCGGGAGTCTTTACCTCTCTCCCAACCTCTTTTACTTCCTCTGAAATCACTTTCCTAGTTAAAAAAGCCTGCAAGCTGTTTCTCGACCATACCCAATCCTCCCATCACTTTGTCAGAAGCTCTGGACTGTCTTTTACAGTCAGAGACAGTGATGATAACTGACAGCCTCCATAATCCAGCAAATGCTGCTGTCCAGGGGCGAAAGTCACAGGCAGATGTGGAGCCTTCCCACTGAGAACACCATGGAGGGAAGAGGGCACATCACTCACAGCAGTAAATCCCATCCTCGCCCCGGCTGCTCGGCTCCAAGCAGTGTCAAAGTCCACTGTGCTTCCGAGTCTTCTCCTGCCAGCAGACTTTGTTTTCACTTACAACACAACACAAGGAAAAAAGTATCTTCTGTTATCCAAATAGAAGGCTGCATTCAACCCTGTACACTCCCCACTTCAGCAGCTCTGATATTGACAGCCAGCTGGATAATGCATTCAAGCACTCTGGGGATCAAACCCTTTATCCAGGAAATCTGTCCCTGTTTGCTAAAGGAGCCCCTGGTGAGTAGGGTTTTGAGGAGTGGAAATTCAAACTATGCTTCCCACCTCACTCGTAACCAAAGTGGGTTAGGAAGCAGGATTGCCAGCCAGAAGCAGACTGCCCTTCTTCCCAAAGAATCACAAACATCTTGACAAACATTAGACCTCACAGCATGCTTGGAAGACGTCGATAAACATCATTTCTACCACCTCACCCAAGTCTTTGCTGAAAAAGCAGTGCTTGAGGGAAGCTTATCTATGTGTCCAAGGTCAGGCTTGGCATCTGTGACAGACTGAGCCGTCTTAAGTCCCTGCACATCCAGCCTTCAATCCTAGAATTAGACACCAGGCAGCACCTGTAACTTTTAAAGAATAAACATTGAAGGAAAATAAAAAATTTCTACAGGCTAGCTGGAGACCCACTGGAAGACCTGAAGAGGTTGTACTTCTGAAATCAGCTGCAACACTATCCTCCCCTTTGGGCGCAAGCTTTTCCCTGCCAGTACCAGCTCCAAGCTCCTCAGGCTGCACCCATCCTCAATGGCTCTCAGAATCTGTAACATACCAGACTTGGGTTGGGGGAAAGCAGGGCATAACTCACATGAGAATGTGGGGTTTTGTCCCGTCTTCAGTCTGGTCTTTCCTTGGCTCCCTTGGTCCTGCACATCAGCCAAGAGCAGAGACGTAAAGGTTCAGCCATGAGTGTCTTCACCGGTATCATACCTACCACAGCATGCCAAAAATGCTTCTGCGGGCTTCCAGTGAACCTGCAAGCCCTCGACTTGCAGCAGAGCAAGTGCCAAAGCACTGCTACCTGCTCTGGCACAGCAAGGCTGAGATCACCTTTGAGCAGCTGTGTGTGACACGGGCGGCATCAGTCACTGAGTGCTAGGTTTTTCTAGCTCCTCAGGCTGCACACCTAGTCTAGTCTAGACTACCTAGTGTGCTGGTAAGCTGGCTAACTCTGAATCGGAGAGCAGGTGGTAAGACACTCTTTGCTGGTGCCTTTTGCAGACCCTCCTCTCTCAGGAGGATGCTGAGCCAGGGCAAGGGGACACACGGCCACGACGTGGCCACCAGCGGGGAACGCCTCGGGGCTCAACTGCAGTCAGTATCACCGTTCCCCCTGCAGTGCTTTTGGTCTCTGCCTTGCTAATATTTGTTTTAAGAGGTCTTGATGAGTCAAGCTGCTCAGGATGAAAGTCCACAGCCTGCCGGCAATGTGAGTGAGAACACGGAGCCTGTGCTAGCAGAGGATGCCAGGAGTGCAAGGTGCACCTCAGCTGAGCTAATGGGACCACGAGCCAGCAGCGATGACTTGGGGCAGAGCTCACTGCTGTAAGCCCAGCCAAGAAAAATGAAGGCGGCCATTTTCCTGCAGTGTGCTCTAAAACTCTCTGCGGCATCGTTGCCTTCATAGTTAACCAAAATTATAATTTACAATCTTTTTTTTTTTTTCCCAGTTGTAGTCTAAATCTGGACTAGATCTGTCCAGATCTGTCCTTTTCAGAAGCATTCTAATTTAAGCTCACACTTTAGTAAATCCTTAAAAATCATCTGTCAGCCTCCAAGACAAACAAAGGTTTTCAGCAGAACGAAGAACAGCCAGAAACTATCCATCCCCAGGTGAGGTCCTCAGGGGGAAGCGTGACCCATCAGGAAGCCAAGGAACCTGAGTCCAGCTTTGCAACTTCCTGCACATAAAGCCTGCATCTTCCTTCAGGATTTATATCCTTCACGTAAGTAAGACAGCGAAATTAAATCTATGCAGCAGGGAAAGCGGTCTTCCACGAAGAGAAAAATCACATTTTTTCCTCATCTCTACCTTCCTTGCTCATATTTGTCCCTTTTATGCGTTAAGAAAAATTAAATTCCGAATTTGCGATAATTAACAGCATATTGCTGCATTAAGGAGGACCACAATTGCTACAGAGGATGAACAGCATGAGTCCACAAGAGCAGCTGTGGCTTTGTATAAGCTAAAGCGGTCACCATTTATTCTTCCTTATCTCGAAATTGATGGGTTTGCTTTTAAAGTTCAAAAATATTAGAAAGGGATCAGACCCTTCAGTGGAAATAAAACAACAAAATCCATCTCTCTTGGTTTGTTTAGAAAGGCCAAACTTCTTCCAAAACACTCCTAATTTTAATTGATTTGTATGCTAGACAAACAGTTAAAAAGAAGAACGAACAGACTCCCAGCTATTTTTCCACCCAGTAAGACCCACTGGGCAAACAAACCCGTATTCATTATTTACCTCGGGGCAGGACCCCGACTCCTTAACCAGGTTAAGGGCCCCATTGTGTTGATCTTTACATTAGTCCAGTGCAACGTGCCTCATAATTAAACAAAGTAATGTCAATCCCTCTTCAGTAAGGGTGCTGGGACGAACCACACCAGCCCCCTCCTCCCTACTGTGGTATAATCTGCCACCTCCTATAAACGCTGCCATTCGTCTTTTCCTTAGATGCAATGCAGGAGTATTTCCATATAAGCCTTATTATAATAAAAACGACAGTGTGACAAACAGCTTTGCAAATAGGTCTGCTGCTCCAACAAAGCACAGACACAACACGCTGATTTGCAGCGCTACCCTGCAAAACTCAGAAGCGCTACTAGTTGATTTGAGATCCAGTAAATTTAGGTGGTTGCTTTATCTTCTTCATCATGATACCTATTTCCGCAGACAAAGCTGAAGAAGTAGAACATGTGCTCAATGCCTGCAACTGTTCCCCCAATCCCTTCCTTCTCCTCCCCTCCAATTTACATTGATTACAGGTTTCAAAGTCTTAGGGATTCATTTTTAAGTTCTGTTTAAAATGCTGATTTTTACTTGTTTTCTTTTCATCTAGATCAATAATGCTCAGATGATAAATATGTACCATTTACCGTTTATAATTTTTCATCTTATTGAATATCCTACAGCAAAGCCCAAGAAAAATCAGTTCCTGGATAGCACTTACATTTCCCCTCTCTAGCCTAGTCCCTGTTTTATCTATAACACAATACATGAGCCTGAGTGTGTTCTATTAATGCAGACACCCGTTATAACATTCAGACGTTAACTGCAGCAGAAAGGAACTGCATCTTAAAACGTTCACTGCTCATTAAAAAGTTTGTCTAATTTTATGATGACAGTTCAGTGCATACATTATTCTCTGCGAAACAGTGGCCCAGTGTTAAGACATCACCACATCAGTTTTCTATTCAGTCTTCACCGAGAGATGAGAAGCCACCATTTTCTTTTTGATACATGCAAATTAAATTGTTTGTCTCTACAGAAAGTGTAAACCACGGAGAATTCTGCATTTCAGCGGCGATACTGTCACCTAGCATTAAAAACAAGTATTAATTTGTAAATCAACCTCCTCAATTGCGTTCAAAGGAAGTAATTAAGCATTTAATGTACTAACAAACCAGCACAAATATTAGTTCTGTTTCCAAGGTATCTCACAACCATATAAAATTCCCCTCACGCTGATGATCTGCATCAGAACAGACTCTTGTACACCATTTTCAATAGATGCAGGCTTAATAGAGTCTTGCACAAGCTATACAATTTACACTGTTTCAAATTTAGCAACACATAAATAGCTGCTTACACATATCTGGGACGATTAGACTTGATTTTACATTCTAGAGCATTAAAAAACAACAGCGTCTTGACAGTATCCTGCTTACGAAATGCTACAAATTCTTTAATAGTCATGCAGCATTTTCAGCATTTAAAAAAAAAAAGCTCAAAATAATTTTTCTAGCAAGAGCACTTAGGAATGCCTTACCTCATTAAAATAAAGTTTTAACAATGTCTACATTTAACTTACATAACGCACTGGGTTTGCTGTAATTATCTAGTAATTCCAAGTATTCAGTAATACAGGAGACTTAAAGCACAGCTTAGGAACAGGAAGATTTGTATTTTCCAGTAACCCTGTGAAACTCTGGTGAAGTTCATTTATTGCACTGACAAGAAAAGAAACCTCAAAACCAGTCAGGCAAAGTAGTTTAGCAGCTGTATACAGGGCTTTTCTTTGGCTCGAGGCTTCAATAATTTCAACAGGCACAATTTCACAAATCATCTTTAAACTCTGAATAGCCATGCCGCGATAAGAACCAAAGCTGCAAGACTCGTGGCTCTCCAGTAATGCACAAAAATCCCGACATACAGCGTGGCGACTGAAAGATACATTCATTAACTTTGTTTTCCTGGCTTTAAAAAGGTCAAGTGGGATGCTGATTGCCAGTCAACCACTTTGTTTCAGGCGTTTTTATTAGACAAAAGGCTTACAGTTAGCACTGCATTGTGCCCCACCCAGCTTGCTGAGAATTGTCATCTTCTCACTCCATTAGACTGTAGGGCTGTATCACAATTTCCTAATTAAGCATTCCCTCCGATACATGTGTCTACCTTATAAACACACTCTGTTCCTTCCCTCCCCTCCTAAATAATCTTTTGGCAGGTCAGACACGAGGAGAAAAAAAAAAAAAAAAACCAAACAAAAAAACCCCATGAATGAAACAATGAAGGAACAGGGTAGT
The DNA here is from genome assembly GCA_013396955.1 of Regulus satrapa. Taxonomy (NCBI): domain Eukaryota; kingdom Metazoa; phylum Chordata; class Aves; order Passeriformes; family Regulidae; genus Regulus; species Regulus satrapa. The sequence goes on along the minus strand of VWZN01019299.1, from coordinate 152,445 downwards.
ACTGACCTTTTCTTGTAATAATGTCTTGCATCTCTCCCTCCCTTGCTGGTTTCTTAAACTAGGAAACCACTTCTTTAAAAATTAATTACTGGAAGGAAAAAACCCAACTCTTCTTCAAAGCACCCACTCCTCCCCAAAACCAGGCAAGCTGATACTGGTCAATTTTTTTATTCTAAATATATTTCGAGAATGAAGATTTTTCCACGCACACATCAACCTCACTCTATCTGCATATGACATATCAAATGTAATGGGTAAAATATGATGAATTAAATAGTACTCTTTTCTCTCTTTGCACCATGCATATATATTGATGCTAGGCAAATGCGCAGTATGTGAAAAGAATGTTAAGAACTTTATACTTATGAAATCCAGGTTATGAGATTTTCAGTAAACACATGCATTTAACCATTCATAAGAACAGTAATTGACAAGTTTATCATGCAAGAATGTCACATTTACTTAACCCCTATTTATGTGATTTGAGGCAGCCATACCTTATCATGAAATACCAAGTACACACTGTGAGAGAATATTTAAGACACTGCTAGAGTACAGAAAACGTTTTCCGTTTTCAAAACAATTTTAAGTAATAGAACATTATCTCAGGTCTCTATGTATACTCAGTACACGGTTTAACTAAACCCCTCATCTATCTTTTAAAATGCAAGCCTGACCAACACTGGCCAACAACAATATTATGCTAATACAAGTCAAAATGGAGCATCTCTCAGCTTGATGGACTAAAAGGAAAACAGTCAGGTAGGACACAGTTTTCATGAGAAGGCCCAGTTCTTCCCTTCCTTCTATTTTTAAAACTGATTTTATGAGCACCCATTCTTTCTCCCCTCCACAGCATCTTTCAGAAACCTCTCTTACATCTCCAGACAGCCATCATGCGTATATGCAGTAGCACGAGTTTTCAGAAATGTGGACTTCTTTTCAAGGCAAAATGCAGGCATACAGCGAAGAAATCTTACTTCTTGAACTAGTATTTCCCAGCATGTATTTGACAGAGTCCTATTAACCCACAATTACTTAACCTGTGGTAAAATGCAGCCAGTTCCTCCCTTCTGAATGCGCATTTAATACGTAGATGTTTCATGCTGGCGAGACAGTTTTAATTCTTATTACATTAAAAAGACTATTTCCACCTTAAGTAAGTTCAATTCGTTACCATACCTTACTTTTGCCTTGCAGTTTTCATCTGTTCCTTGACTGCTGAGTGGTATTAATGGAATCCTTGGGGTACCTACTGTCCAACATTTTAATGGCTCAAGCAAGGCCATAACATTGTCACAAATTATTTGAAATAGATCTCATTTTTTAACAGAGGATAGGTGCTGATAATGCAAGCACTGGAAACACAGGTAAATTCTTTCCTAGTTTTTTTTTTTTTTTTTTTTTTTTTTGGTATGAAAAGCAGAGCCTTTCAAATATTACCCATGATGCCCCAGAACCAAAAACATCTGCAATATGCTACGTTCCCCGTTTGTCGCAATCAACCCACCTATTTAAAGCGGGGGGAATAAACCATTAATCTACCAAAATACACACACACACACACACACAAAAATTCATTGAAAGATCTCTTGTACTTACACATTGCACTGAGCCGCATGCAGGAAGGGTATCTGTGTCAATGCCAGCCATGGTGAAGACCTGCAAGACCAGGTATTTGTGAAGATGTTATTAGATGGCTTTGTGACTTTCAACCGTAAAATAGCCCCTGCTTCTCCAGAGCCACCTACATTTTTGCTAATGATGTTCCAATTTCAAACATGGTGTGTGAGAAACGGGGTAAGGAGAAACGTTCTAGGTATTTTAACCTCTTGATGCTACAGCTGTAATGCAAGAATGTTTAAGAAACACCTGAAATGCCCCTTCATGGGTAACTATTTCTTTCCTGCTGAAGCAGAAAGGGAGGCGGGGGGGGGAAGCAAACCCTTGAGCCATGCAGTTCACACCTCCAGAGGTAACGACCCTGCTTGGTTAGGACAAATCCTAGGACATGCAAGGTGATATTTGAAATCAAGGTCTCCTTCTCAAACACTTTTTTCCCTCTTCTCCCACCAAGTAGGTCATTCCCTCTCAGCTGATTTTTGTGTAATAGGTCTAGTTTGTTAAAAAGCAAAAAGAACCCATCCTGCAGCATATGCTACCAGGAGAGCTAGTGCCCTACTGCAGAGGGAGAGAGGGCTTGCTAAAAGCCATTACTGCTACAAGGGAGCATCACCCACTATGGCGATTTTAGACTTCTTTCAGGTTGTGGCAACCTGGATTATTTCTCCAAACCACTTCAGCAGAAGCGGCACAGCAGAGGCGTTTCCCGGCGGCTCCCTGCTAATGACTGCACCGAGCCGCAGCCTGGTCACCGATCCACGACTGCACGAGGGCAGCCGAGCTCCCCTCATCCCAAACACGCAAGTGGCTCAAGCTCTTTACCTTGGCATCCCCCCTCCCGGGTGACAGCGAGATGTGCCGTAGCCGGTGCGCCAGCCTGATTGCTCATTCCCCTCTCGCAGTCCCCAGGAAGAGGGAGGTGGGTGCTCCGGGGCGCTCCCTTGCCCGGGGAACAGGCGGCACCGCTCTTCTGGAACCTTCCTGCGCATGCCAGCCCGGTGCCTGCATCCCAAAATCTGCCTGGCAAAAGCGCGCTCCTGGAGAGCGGCCGCTCCCCCCGACACAGCAGCCATCAGAAGGGGGCTTTTCCCCGCACCGCATTTCCCAGCGAAACCTTAAAGTAACTAACTGTGCTTCTGCGTGCTCCTCGTGGGGTACACAGTGGCTAGAACGTCATGCCCGCTAAGTTTGGAGGGATTTTTTAACTAGAAAAACCCCACAAAACCCAAGTGAGACCAGAAGCACACCCCGCGAGGACGGAGGGTACCAGCAGCACATTTTTCCCCGCAGCTGCTCTCAGGGACTCGTGTCCTCCGGCAGCCCCCGGCGCTACGGCCCCGACTGCGCCGTGCCCGCAGCAGGCTCCGCACCGCCCCGCATCGCCCCTCATCTGCCCGAGCCAGGGCCACGGCGGCTCCCCCGCGCCAGCCCGCCCAGCGCTGCGGGAAGGGCAGGTCGCCCGAGCGAGCCCC